>JAIRCJ010000014.1:600000-763881 GCA_020883675.1 Bruguiera gymnorhiza | reverse complement strand
AATTGTAGAAAAATAAAAGTAATGGACTCACGTGAATAGAATACACTTTAGTGGATGAATATTATAAATATTGATTGCACGCTTCAATGTTGGGTCAAGCATAAATCTCTAAAGGGGAGTGGGGAAGCTTCTTATTAGAGTCCATTGCATTCACTTTTTCTTAATTGATATGTTTGTAGCCGAAAAGTAGATAAATCATTTCAAATTACATTGTAGCAAAGGAGACAATTGAAAAAATTACAAAATGTAAATTCAACTGATTATCGACAATGCATTCATCCCTATAAGTCTTTTAAATTGTAAAACTACAATGTTTTGATTTTTAAATTCAATGTTAATGTCATTGCATTTTGAGTGGAAAGAAAAACATAAAATTTGAATATGTTAGTTGAAGAAAAATACAAGTAATGGACTTACTTGAATAGAATACAATTTAGTACATGAATATTATAAATACCAATCTCACGCTTTAATGTTAAGTGAAGCATAAATCTCTAGAGAGGAGTGGGGAAGCTTTTTATTAGTGCCCATCGCGTTCTCTTTCTCTTAAGTGATATGTTTGTACCCAAATAGTAAGTAAATCATTTCAAATTGCATTGTAGCAAATGAGATAATTTAAAAAATTACAAAATCTACATTCAACTGATTAGTGATAGTGAATTTATACCTAGAAGAGTTCAAAATTGTAAAAATTTTTAAAATGCAATGTTTTGATTTTTAAATTCAATGTTAATGCCATTGCTTTTTAAGTGAAGAGAAAAACATAAAATTTGAATATCTTAATTGAAGAAAAATAAAACTAATAGACTAATTTAAATAGAATACAATTTAATGGATGAGTAGTAAAAATAACAATCTCACGCTTCAATGTTGGGTCAAGTATAAATCTCTAGAGGGGAGTGGGGAAACTTCTTATTAGAGTCCATTGCATTCGCTTTTTCTTAAGTGATATGTTTGTACCCAAAAAGTAGATAAATCATTCCAAGTTGCACTAGGGTAAAGGAGACAATTAAAAAAATTGCAAAATTTAAATTCAACTGATTATTGACAATGCATTAATCCCTTGAAGAGTTCAAAATTGTAAAAATTGTAAAAATACAATGTTTTGATTTTTAAATTCAATGTTAATGCCTTTGCATTTTAAGTGGAGAGAACAAAATAATATATGAATATGTTAATTGAAGAAAATACAAGTAATAGAGTCACTTGAATAGAATATAATTTAGTGGATGAATATTATAAATACCAATCTCACGCTTTAATGTTGGGTCAAGAATAAATCTCTAGAGGGGTGTGGGGAAGCTTCTTATTAGAGTTCATTGCATTCAGTTTTTCTTAAGTGATATGTTTGTACCCAAAAATTAGATAAATCATTTCAAATTGCATTGTAGCAAATGAGACAATTAAAAAAATTACAAAATTCAAATTCAATTGATTATTGACAATGCATTTATTCCTAGAAGTCTTTAAAATTATAAAAATACAATGTTTTGCTTTTTAAATTCAATGTTAATGCCTTTGCATTTTGAGTGGATAGAAAAACGTAATATTTGAATATTTTAAATGAAGAAAAATACAAGTAATGAACTCACTTGAATAGAATACACTTTAGAGGATGAATATTATAAATGCCAATCTCATGCTTTAATGTTGGGTCAAGCATAAATCTCTAGAGGGGAGTGGGGAAGCTTTTTATTAGAGTCCATCGCATTCGTTTTTTCTTAAGTAAATCATTTCAAATTACTTTGTAGCAAAGGGGAACATTAAAAAAAATTATAAAATTTAAATTCAACTGATTATTGAAAAAGGATTTATCCTTAGAAGAGTTCATAATTGTAAAAATTGAAAAAATGCAATGCTTTGATTTTTAAATTCAATGTTAATGCCATTGCTTTTTGAGTGGAGAGAAAAACATAAAATTTGAATATCTTAATTAAAGAAAAATTCAAGTAACAGACTAACTTGAATAGAATACAATTTAGTGGATGAATATTATAAATACCAATCTCAGGCTTTAATGTTGAGTCAAGCATAAATCTCTAGGGCCGAGTGAGGAAGCTTCTTATTAGAGTCCATTGCATTTGCTTTTTCCTAAGTGATATGTTTGTACCCAAAAAGTAGATATATCATTTCAAATTGGATTGTAGCAAAGGGGACAATAAGAAAAGTTACAAAATTTAAATTCAACTGATTATTGACAATGTATTTAACCTTAGAAGACTTTAAAATTGCACAAATTTTAAAAATGCCATGTTTTGTTTTTTAAATTCAATGTTAATGCAATTCCATTTTAAGTGAAGAGAAAAACAAAATATTTGAATAAGTTAATTGAAGAAAAATACAAGTAATAGACTCACTTGAATACAATATACTTTAGTGGATGAATATTATAAATAACAATCCCACACTTCAATTTTGGGTCAAGCATAAATCTCTAAAGGGGAGTAGGGAAGCTTATTATTAGAGCCCATCGCGTTTGCTTTTTCTTAAGCGATATGTTTGTACCCAAAAAGTAGATAAATCATTTCAAATTGCATTGTATCAAAGAAGATGATTAAAAGAATTACAAAATTTAAATTTAACTGATTAGTGACAATGCATTTATCTCTAGAAATCTTGAAAATTGTAAAAATGCAATGTTTTGATTTTTAAATTCAAAGTCAATGCCATTGCATTTTGAGTGGAGAGAAAAGCCTAATATTCAAATATGTTAATTGAAGAAAAGTACAAGTAATGGACTCACTTGAATAGAATACAATTTAGTGGATGAATATTCTAAATACCAATCTTACATTTCAATGTTAGGTCAAACATAAATATCTAGAGGGGAGTGGGGAAGCTTCTTATTAGAGTCCATTGTATTTGTTTTTTCTTAAGTGATATGTTTGTACCCAAAAAGTGAATAAATCATTGCAAATTGGATTGTAACAAAGGAGACAATAAAAAACATTACAAAATTTAAATTGAATTGATTATTGACAATGCATTTAACCTTAGAAGACTTTAAAATTGCACAAATTTTAAAAATGCCATGTTTTGTTTTTTAAATTCAATGTTAATGCCATTCCATTTTAAGTGTAGAGAAAAATAGAATATTTGAATAAGTCAGTTAAAGAAAAATACAAGTAATAGACTCACTTGAATACAATACACTTTAGTGGATGAATTTTATAAATAGCAATCCCACGCTTCAATTTTGGGGTTAAGCATAAATCTCTAGAGGGGAGTGGGGAAGCTTCTTATTAGAGCCCATCACATTCGTTTTTTCTTAAGTGATATGTTTGTACCCAAAAAGTAAGTAAATCATTTCAAATTGCATTGTAGCAAAGGAGACAATGAAAAAAAATACAAAATTTCCATTCAACCGATTATTGACAATGCATTTATCCCTAGAAGTCTTTAAAATTGTAAAAATGCAATGTTTTGATTTTTAAATTCAATGTTAATGCCTTTGCAATTTGAGTGGAGAGAAAAACCTAATATTTGGATATGTTATTTGAAGAAAAATACAAGTAATGGACTCACTTGAATATAATACACTTTAGGGGATGAATATTAGAAATACCAATCTTAAGCTTTAATGTTGGATGAAGCATAAATCTCCAGAGGGGAGTGGGGAAGCTTTTTATTAGAGACCATCACGTTCACCTTTTCTTAAGTGATATGTTTGTCCCCAAAAAGTAAGTAAATCATTTCAAATTGCATTGTCACAAAGGAGAAAATGAAAAAATTACAAAATTTAAATTCAACTGATTATTGAAAAAGGATTTATCCTTAGAAGAGTTCAAAATTGTAAAAATTGACAAAAATGCAATGTAATACAAGCAATGTTAATGCGATTGCATTTTAAGTGGAGTGAACAACATAATATTTGAATATGTTAATTGAAGAAAAATACAAGTAATAGACTAACTTGAATAGAATACAATTTAGTGGATGAATATTATAAATACCAATCTCACGCTTCAATGTTGGGTCAAGGATAAATCTCTAAAGGAGAGTGTGGAAGCTTCTTATTAGAGTCCATTGCATTCACTTTTTCTTAAGTGATATGTTTGTACCCAAAAAGTATATAAATCATTTCAAATTGCATTGTGACAAAGGAGACAATTAAAAAAATTACAAAATTTAAATTAAACTGATTATTGACAATGGATTTATCTCTAGAAGATTTCAAAATTGTAAAAATCCAATGTTTTGATTTTTAAATTCAATGTTAATGTCATTGCATTTTGAGTGGAGAGAAAAACAAAAAATTTGAATATGTTAGTTGAAGAAAATACAAGTAATGGACTTACTTGAATAGAATACAATTTAGTACATGAATATTATAAATATCATCTCACGCTTTAATGTTGGGTGAAGCATAAATCTCTAGAGGGGAGTAGGGAAGCTTCTTATTAAAGCCCATCGCGTTCATTTTTTCTTAAGTGATATGTTTGTACCAAAAAAGTAGGTAAATCATTTCAAATTGCATTGTAGCAAAGGAGATAATTAAAAAAATTGTAAAATTTAAAATCAACTAATTATTAAAAAAGATTTATCCTTAGAAGAGTTCAAAATTGTAAAAATGCAATGTTGTGATCTTTAAATTCAATGTTAATGCCATTACATTATGAGTGGAGAGAAAAACATGAAATTTGAATATGTTAATTGAAGAAAAATACAAGTAATGGACTCACTTGAATAGAATACAATTTAGTAGATGAATATTATAAATACCAATCTCACACTTTAATGTTGGGTCAAGTATAAATCTCTAGAGGGGTGTGGGGAAGCCTCTTATTAGAGCGCATTGCATTCGCTTTTTCTTAAGTGATATGTCTGTATCCAAAAAGACGATAAATCATCTCAAATTGGATTGCAGCAAAGCAAACAATTAAAAAAATTACAAAATTTCAAATTCAACTAATTATTAACAATGCATTTATCCCTATAAGACTTTAAAATAGTCAAAATGCAATGTTTTGATTTTTCAATTCAATGTTAATGCCATTGCGTTTTAGGTGGAGAGAAAAACTGAATATTTGAATATGTTAATTGAAGAAAAATACAAGTAATGGACTCATTTGAATAGAATACAATTTAGTGGATGAATATTATAAATATCAATTTCATGCTTCAATGTTGGGTCAAGTATAAATCTCTAAAGGGGAGTGGGAAAGCTTCTTACTAGAGCCCATCACGTATGCTTTTTCTTAAGTGATATGTTTGTACCTAAAAAGTAAGTAAATCATTTCAAATTGCATTGTAGCAAAGGAGACAATTAAAAGAATTACAAAATTGAAATTCAACTGATTATTGACAATGCATTTATCCCTAGAAGGGTTCAAAATTGTAAAAATGCAATGTTTTGATTTTTAAATTCAACGTTAATGCCATTCCATTTTAAGTGGAGAGAAAAATATAAAATTTGAATATCTTAATTAAAGAAGAATACAAGTAATGCACTCATTCGAATAAAGTGCAGTTTCACGGATGAATATTATAAATACCACTCTCACGCTTCACTATTGGGTCAAGTATAAATCTCTAGAGGGGTGTGGGGAAGCCTCTTATTAGAGTGCATTGCATTCGGTTTTTCTTAGGTGATATGTTTGTATCCAAAAAGTCAATAAATCATCTAAAATTGCATTACAGCAAAGCAAACAATTAAAAAAATTACAAAATTTTAAATTCAACTGATTATTGACAATGTATTTATCCCTATAAGACTTTAAAATAGTAAAAATGCAATGTTTTGATTTTTAAATTCAATGTTAATGTCATTGCATTTTAAGCAGAGAGAAAAACAGAATATTTGAATAAGTCAATTAAAGAAAAATACAAGTAATAGACTCACTTGAATACAATACACTTTAAGGGATGAATATTAGAAAGAGTAATCCCATGCTTCAATTTTGGGTCAAGCATAATCTCTAGAGGGGAGTGGGGAAGCTTTTTATTAGAGTCCATTGCATTTGCTTTTTCTTAAGTAATATGTTTGTAACCAAAAAGAAGATAAATCATTTCAAATTGCATTGTAGTAATAGAGACAATTAAAAAAATTACAAAATTTAAATTCAACTGATTATGAACAATGCATTTATCCCTTGAAGTATAAAAATTGTAGAAATGTAATGTTTTGATTTTTAAATTCAATGTTAATGTCATTGCATGTTGGGTGGAGAGATAAACATAATATTTGAATATGTTAATTGAAGAAAAATACAAGTAATGGACTCACTTAAATAGCATATACTTTAGTGGATGAATATTTTAAATACCACTCTCACCCTTTAATGTTGGGTCAAGCATAAACCACTAGAGGGGAATTGGGTAGCTTCTTATTAGAGTGCATGACATTCGTTTTTTAAGTTATATGTTTGTCCCCAAAAAGTAGATAAATCATTTCAAATTTCATTGTAGCAAAGAAGACAATTAAAAGAATTACAAAATTTAAATTCAATTGATTATTGACAATGCATTTATCCCTAGAAGACTTTAAAATTATAAAAATTGTAGAAATGCAATGTTTTGATTTTTAAATTCAATGTCAATGCCATTGCATTTTGGGTGGAGAGATAAACATAATATTTGAATATGTTAATTGAAGAAAAATACTAGTAATGAACTCACTTGAATATAATACACTTTAGTGGATGAATATTTTAAATACCAATCTCACCCTTCAATGTTGGGTCAAGCATAAACCTCTGAAGGGGAGTGGGGTAGCTTCTTATTAGCATGCATTGCATTCGCTTTTTCTTAAGTGATATGTTTCTACCCAAAAAGTAGATAAATCATTTCAAATTGCATTGTAGTAAAGAAGACAATTAAAAAAAATTACAAAATTTAAATTGAACTGATTATTGATAATGCATTTATCCCTAAAAGACTTTAAAATTTATAAAATTGTAAAAATGTCATATTTTGTTTTTTAAATTCAATGTTAATGCCATTGCATTTTGAGTGGAGAGAAAAACATTATATTTGAATAAGTTAATTAAAGAAAAATATAGGCAATAGACTCACTTGAATACAATACACTTTATTGGATGAATATTATAAATAGCAATCCCAGGCTTCAATTTTGGGTGAAGCATAAATCTTTAGAGGGGAGTGGAGAAGCTTCTTATTAGAGTCCATTGCATTTGCTTTTTCTTAAGTAATATGTTTGTACCCAAAAAGTAGATAAATCATTTCAAATTGCATTGGAGCACTGGAGACAATTAAAAGAATTACAAAATTTAAATTCAATTGATTATTGACAATGCATTTATCCCTAAAAGACTTTAAAATTATAAAAATTATAGAAATGCGATGTTTTGATTTTTAAATTCAATGTTAATGCCACTGCATTTTGGGTGAAGAGATAAACATAATATTTGAATATGTTAATTGAAGAAAAATACAAGTAATGGACTTATTTGAATAGAATACATTTTAGTGGATGAATATTTTAAATACCAATCTCACCCTTCAATGTTCGGTCAAGCATAAACCTTTAGAGGGTAGTGGGGAAACTTCTTCTTAGAGTGTATTGCATTCGTTTTTTCTTAAGTTATATGTTTATACCCAAAAAGTAGATAAATCATTTCAAATTTCATTGTAGCAAAGAAAACAATTAAAAACTTAAATTGAACTGATTATTGACAATGCATTTAACCCTATAAGACTTTAAAATTGCACAAATTTTAAAAATGCCATGTTTTGTTTTTTAAATTCAATGTTAATGCCATTCCATTTTGAGTGGAGAGAAAAACGGAATATTTGAATAAGTCAATGAAAGAAAAATACAGGTAATAGACTCACTTGAATACAATACACTTTAGTGGATGAATATTATAAATAGCAATCCCACTCTTCAATTTTGGGTCAAGTATAAATCTCTAGAGGGGAGTGGGGAAGCTTCTTATGAGAGTTCATTGCATTCGCTTTTTCTTAAGTGATATGTTTGTGCCCAAAAAGTAGTTAAATCATTTGAAATTGCATTGTAGCAAAGGAGACAATTAAAAATATTACAAAATTTAAATTCAACTGATTATTGACAATGCATTTATCCCTAGATGACTTTAAAATTATAAAAATTGTAGAAATGCAATGTTTTGATTTTTAAATTCAATGTTAATGCCATTGCATTTTAGGTGGAGCGATAAACATAATATTTGAATATGTTAATTGAAGAAAAATACAAGTAATGGACTCACTTAAATAGGATACACTTTAGTGGATGAATTTTTTAAATACCAATCTCACCCTTCAATGTTGGGTCAAGGATAAACCTCAAGAGAGGAATGCGGTAGCTTTTTATTAGAGTGCATTGCATTCGATTTTTCTTAAGTTACATGTTTGTACCATAAAAGTAGATAAATCATTTAAAATGTCATTGTAGCGAAGAAGACAATTAAAAGAATTACAAAATTTAAATTCAACTGATTATAGACAATGCATTTATCCCTAGAAGACTTCAAAACTGTAAAAATTTGTAAAAATGCAATATTTTGATTTTTAAATTTATTGTTAATGCCATTGCATTTTTGGTAGAGAGAAACACATGATATTTGAATATGTTAATTGAGGAAAAAACACAACTAATGAATTCACTTGAATAGAATACACCTTAGTGGATGAATATTATAAATATCAATCTCATGCTTCAATGTTGGGTCAAGCTTCAACCTCTAGAGGGGTATGGGGAAGTTTCTTATTAGAATCCATTGCATTTGCTTTTTCTTAAGTGATATGTTTGTGCCCAAAAAGTAGATAAATCATTTCAAATTGCATTATAGCGAAGGAGACAATTAAAAGAATTACAAAATTTAAATTCAACTGATTATTGACAATGCATTTATCCCTAGAAGACTTTAAAATTATAAAAATTATAGAAATGAAATGTTCTGATTTTTAAATTCAATGTTAATGCCATTGCATTTTGGGTGGAGAGATAAACATAATATTTGAATATGTTAATTGAAGAAAAAGACAAGTAATGGACTTACTTGAATAGAATACAATTTAGTGGATGAATATTATAAATACCAATCTCACGCTTTAATGTTGTGTGAAGTATAAATCTCTAAAGGGGAGTGGGGAAGCTTCTTATTATAGTCCATTGCATTCGTTTTTCCTTAAGAGATATGTTTTTACCCAAAAAGTCGATAAATCATTTCAAATTGTTTTGTAGCAAAAGAGACAATTAAAAGAATTACAAAATTTAAATTCAATTGATTATTGATAATGCATTTATCCCTAAAAGACTTTAAAATTATAAAAATTGTAAAAATGTGATGTTTTGATTTTTAAATTCAATGTTAATGCGATTGCATTTTGAGTTGAGAGAAAAACATAAAATTTGAATTTCTTAAATGAAGAAAAATACAAGGAATAGATTCACTTGAATAAAATACAATTTAGTGGATGAATATTATATATACCGATCGCACGCTTCAATGTTGGGTCAGGCATAAATCTCTAGAGGGATGTGGGGAAGCCTCTTATTCGAGCGCATTGCTTTCGCTTTTTCTTAAGTGATATGTTTGTACCCAAAAAGTTGATAAATCAATTCAAATTGCATTGTAGCAAAGGAGACAATTAAAAAAATTACAAAATTTAAATTCAACTAATTGTTGACAATACATTTATCCCTAGAAGACTTTAAAACTGTAAAAATGCAATGTTTTGATTTTTAAATTCAATGTCAATGGCATTGCATTTTGAGTGGAGAGAAAAACCTAATATTATAATATGTTAATAGATGAAAAATATAAGTAATGGACTTACTTGAATAGAATACACTTTAGTGCATGAACATTAGAAATTGCAATTCGACGCTTCAATTTTGGTTGAAGCATAAATCTCCAGCAGGGAGTGGGGAAGATTTTTATTAGAGTGCATTGCATTTGCTTTCTCTTGAGTTATATGTTTCTAACCAAAAAGTAGATAAACACTTTCAAATTAAATTGTAGCAAAGGAGACAATTAAACAAATTATAAAATTTAAATTAAACAAATTATTGACGATGCATTTATCCCTATAAAACTTTAAAGTTTCACAAATTGTAAAAATGCAATGTTTGGATTTTTACATTTATTGTTCATCCCATTCCATTTTGAGTGGTGAGAAGAACATAATATTTGAATATGTTAATTAAGGAAAAATACAAGTAATAGACTCAATTGAATATAATACACTTTAGTGGATGAATATTATAAATAGCAATCTCACGCTTCAATTTTAGGTCAAGCATAAATCTCTAGAGGGGAGTGGGGAAGATTCTTATTAGAGTCCATTGCACTTGTTTTTTCTTAAGTTATATGTTTTTAACCAAAAAGTAGATAAATAATTTCAAATTGCATTCTAGCAAAGGAGACAATTAAAAAAATTATATAATTTAAATTCAATAAATTATTGACAATGCATTTATCCCTATATGACTTTAAACTTTCAAAAAAATGTAAAATTGCAATTTTTGGATTTTTACATTTATTGTTAATCCTATTCCATTTTGAATGGTGAGAAGAACATAATATTTGAATATCTTAATTGAAGAAAAATACAAGTAATGGACTCACTTGAATAGAATACACTTTAGTGGATGAATATTATAAATAGCAATCTCACGCTTCAATTTTAGGTCAAACATAAATCTCTAGAGGGGAGTGGGGAAGATTCTTATTAGAGTCCATTGCACTTGTTTTTTCTTAAGTTATATGTTTTTAACCAAAAAGTAGATAAATAATTTCAAATTGCTTTCTAGCAAAGGAGAGAATTAAAAAAATTATATAATTTAAATTCAATAAATTATTGACGATGCATTTATCCCTATATGACTTTAAACTTTCAAAAAATGTAAAATTGCAATGTTTGGATTTTTACATTTATTGTTAATCTCATTCCATTTTGAGTGGTGACAAGAACATAATATTTGAATATGTTAATTGAGGAAAAATACAAGTAATGGACTCACTTGGATAGAATACACTTTAGTGGATGGATATTATAAATAGCAATCTCATGCTTTAATTTTGTGTCATGCATAAATCTCTAGAGGGGAGTGGGGGAGCTTTTTGTTAAAGTCCTTTGCATTTGCATTTTCTTAAGAAATAAGTTTGTTCCCAAAATGTAAATAAATCATTTTAAATTGCGTTGAAGCAAAAGAGACAATTAAAAAAGTTATAAAATTTAAATTCAACAGATTATTGACAATGCATTTATCCTTTTAAGACTTTAAAGTTTCACAAAATGTAAAAATGCAATTTTTGATTTTTACATTTATTGTTAATCTGTTTCCATTTTGAGTGGTGAGAAGAACATAATATTTGAATGTGTTAATTGAAGAAAAATACAAATAATAGACTCACTTGAATAAAATACACTTTAGTGGATGAATATTATAAATTGCAATCTGACGCTTCAATTTTGGTTTAAGTATAAATCTCTAGCGGGGAGTGGGGAAGATTTTTATTAGAGTGCATTGCATTTGCTTTCTCTTGAGTTATATGTTTCTAACCAAAAAGTAGATAAACACTTTCAAACTAAATTGTAGCAAAGGAGACAATTAAACAAATTATAAAATTTAAATTAAATAGATTATTGATGATGCATTTATCCCTATAAGACTTTAAAATTTCACAAATTGTAAAAATGCAATGTTTGGATTTTTACATTTATTGTTAATCCCATTCCATTTTGAGTGGTGAGAAGAACATAATATTTGAATATGTTAATTGAAGAAAAATACAAGTAAGAGACTCATTTGAATATAATACACTTTAGTGGATAAATATTATAAATAGCAATCTCATGCTTCAATTCTGGGTCAACCATAAATCCCTAGACGAGAGTGGGGAAGATTCTTATTAGAGTCCATTGCATTTACTTTTTCTTGAGTGATATGTTTCTACCCAAATGGTAGATAAATCATTTTAAATTGCATTGTAGCAAAAGAGACAATTAAAAAAGTGATAAAATTTAAATTCAACAGATTATTGACAATGCATTTATCCCTACAAGACTTTAAAGTTTCACAAATTGTAAAAATGCAATGTTTGGATTTTTACATTTATTGTTAAACCCATTCCTTTTTGAGTGGTAGGAAGAATATAATATTTGAATATGTTAATTGAAGAAAAAAACAAGTAATAGACTCACTTGAATAGAATACACTTGAGTGGATGAATATTATAAATAGCAATCTCATGCTTCAATTTTGTGTCAAGTATAAATCTCTAGAGGGGAGTGGGGAAGATTCTTATTAGAGTCCATTCCATTTGCTCTTTCTTAAGTTATATGTTTCTAACCAAAGAGTAGATAAATAATTTCAAATTGCATTGTACCAAAGTAGATAATTAAAAAAATTATAAAATTTAAATTCAATAGATTATTGACGATGCATTTATCCATATAAGACTTTAAAGTTTCACAAAATGTAAAATTGCAATGTTTGGATTTTCACATTTATTGTTAATCCCATTCCATTTTGAGTGGTGAGAAGAACATAATATTTGAATATGTTAATTATGGAAAAATACAAGTAATAAACTCACTTGAATAAAATACACTTTAGTGGATAAATATTATAAATAACAATCTCATTCTTCAATTTTGTGTCAAGAATAAATCTTTAGAGGGGAGTGGACAAGATTTTTATTAGAGTCCATTGAATTTTCTTTTTCTTAAGTTATATATTTTTAAGCAAAAAATAGATAAATAATTTCAAATTGCACTGTAGCAAAGGAGACAATTAAAAAAATTATAAAATTTAAATTCAATAGATTATTGACGATGCATTTGTCCCTATAAGACTTTAAAGTTTCACAAATTGTAAAAATGCAATGTTTGGATTTTTACATTTATTGTTCATCCCATTCCATTTTGAGTGGAAAGAAGAATATAATATTTGAATATGTTAATTGAAGAAAAATACAAGTAATAGACTCACTTGAATAGAATACACTTTAGTAGATGAATATTATAAATAGCAATCCCATGCTTTAATTTTGTGTCAAACATAAATCTCTAAAGGGGATAAGGGAATATTCTCATTAGAGTCCATTGCATTTGCTTTTTCTTAAATGATATGTTTGTACCCAAATGGTAGATAAATCATCTTAAATTGCGTTGTAGCAAAAGAGACAATTAAAAAAGTTATAAAATTTAAATTCAACAGATTATTAACAATGCATTTATCCCTATAAGACTTTAAAGTTTCACAAATTGTAAAAATGGAATTTTTTGATTTTTACATGTATTGTTAATCCCATTCCATTTTGAGTGGTGAGAATAACATAATATTTGAATATGTCAATTAAAGAAAAGTACATGTAATGGACTCACTTGAATAAAATACACTTTAGTGGATGAATATTATAAATAACAATCTCACACTTCAATTTTGGGTCAAGCAAAAATGTCTAGAGGGGAGTGGGGAGGCTTCTTATTAGAGTCCTTTGCATTTGCATTTTCTTAAGAAATAAGTTTGTACCAAAAAGGTAAATAAATTATTTCAAATTGCGTTGTAGCAAAGGAGACAATTATAAAAATTATAAAATTTAAATTCAACAGATTATTGACGATTCATTTATCCCTATAAGACTTTAAAGTTTCATAAATTGTAAAAATGCAATTCTTTGATTTTTACATTTATTATTAATCCCATTCCATTTTGAGTGGTGAGAAGAACATAATATTTGAATATGTTAATTAAAGAAAAATACAAGTAATAGATTCACTTGAATAGAGTACACTTTAGTGGATGAAAATTATAAATAGTAATCTCATGCTTCATTTTTATGTCAAGCATAAATCTCTAGAGGGGAGAGGGGAAGATTCTTATTAGAGTCCACTGTATTTGTTGTTTCTTAAGTTGCATTGTAGATAAATCATTTTAAATTGCATTGTAGCATAAGAGACAATTAAAGATGTTATAAAATTTAAATTCAACATATTATTGACAATGCATTTATTCCTATAAGACTTTAAAGTTTCACAAAATGTAAAAATGCAATTGTTTGA
Source organism: Bruguiera gymnorhiza (assembly GCA_020883675.1). Lineage (NCBI taxonomy): Eukaryota > Viridiplantae > Streptophyta > Magnoliopsida > Malpighiales > Rhizophoraceae > Bruguiera > Bruguiera gymnorhiza. Next base: position 749,886 of record JAIRCJ010000014.1, on the reverse strand, counting down.
TTATTATATTTATTGTTAATCCCATTTGATTTTGTGTGGTGAGAAGAACATATTATTTGAATATGTTAATTGAAGAAAAATACAAGTAATAGACTCGCTTGATTAGAATACATTTTAGTGGATAAATATTATAAATTGCAATCAGACGCTTAAATTTTGGGTCAAGCATAAATCTTTAAAGGGGAGTGGGGAAGATTTTTATTAGAGTGCATTGCATTTATTTTCTCTTAAGTTATATCTTTCTAACCAAAAAGTAGATAAATAATTTCTGATTGCATTATAGCAAAGGAGACAATTAAACAAATTATAAAATTTAAATTGAACAGATTATTGATGATGCATTTATACCTATAAGACTTTAAAATTTCACAAATTGTAAAAATGCAATGTTTGGATTTTTACATTTATTGTTAATTCCATTCCATTTTGAGTGGTGAGAAGAACATAGTATTTGAATATGTTAACTGAAGAAAAATACAAGTAATAGACTCACTTGAATAGAATACACTTTAGTGGATGAATATTATAAATAGCAATCTCATGCTTCAATTTTGTGTCATGCATAAATCTCTAGAGGGGAGTGGGGAAGCTTCTTATTAGAGTCCATTGCATATGCTTTTGTTTAAGTTATATGTTTTTAACCAAAAAGTAGATAAAGAATTTCAAATTGCATTGTAGCAAAGGAGAGAATTAAAAAAATTATAAAATTTAAATTCAATAGATTATTGACGATGCATTTATCCCTATAAGACTTTAAAGTTTCATAAATTGTAAAAATGCAATGTTTGTATTTTTACATTTATTATTCATCCCATTCCATTTTGAGTGGTGAGAAGAACATAATATTTGAATATGTTAATTGAAGAAAAATACAAGTAATAGACTCACTTGAATAGAATACACTTTAGTGGATGAATATCATAAATAGCAATCTGACGCTTTAATTTTGGGTCAAGCATAAATCTCTTGAGGGGAGTGGGGAAGCTTCTTATGAGAGTCCATTGCATTTGCTTTCTCTTAAGTGATATATTTATACCCAAAAGGTAGATAAATCGTTTTAAATTGCATTGTAGCAAATGTGACAATTAAAAAAAATATAAAATTTAAATTCAATAAATTATTGACGATGCATTTATCCCTATTAGACTTTAAAGTTTCACAAAATGTAAAAGTGCAATGTTTTGATTTTAACATTTATTTTTAATCCCATTCCATTTTGTGCGGTGAGAAGAACATAATATTTGAATATGTTAATCGAAGAAAAATACATGTAATAGACTCACTGGAATAGAATACACTTTAATGGATGAATATTATAAATAGCAATCCAACGCTTAAATTTTGGGTTAAGCATAAATCTCCAGAGGGGAGTGGGGAAGATTCTTATTAGAGTCCATCGCATTTTCTTTTTCTTAAAATATATGCTTTTAACCAAAAAGTAGATAAATAATTTCAAAATGCATTCTAGCAAAGGAGACAATTATAAAAATTATAAAATTTAAGTTCAATAAATTATTGACGATGCATTTATCCCTATAAGACTTTAATGTTACACAAATTATAATAATGCAATGTTTGGATTTTTACATTTATTGTTCATCCCATTCCATTTTGAGTGGTGAGAAAAACATAATATTTGAATATGTTAATTGAAGAAAAATACAAGTAATAGGCTCACTTGAATAGAATACACTTTATTATATGAGTATTATAAATAGCAATTTGACGCTTAAATTTTGGGTTAAGCATAAATTTCTAGAGGGGAGTGGGGAAGATTCTTATTAGAGCCCATTGCATTTGCTTTCTCTTAAGTTATATGTTTCTAACCAAAAAGTAGATAAATAATTTCTAATTGCATTGTAGCAAAGGAGACAATTAAACAAATTATAAAATTTAAATTGAGCAGATTATTGACAATGCATTTATCCCTATAAGACTTTAAAATTTCACAAATTGTAAAAATGCAATGTTTGGATTTTTACATTTAGTGTTAATCCTATTCCATTTTGAGTGGTGAGAAGTACATAATATTTGAATATGTTAATTGAAGAAAAGTACAAGTAATGAACTCACTTGAATAGAATACACTTTAGTGGATGAATGTTATAAATAATAATCTCACGCTCCAATTTTGGGTCAAGCAAAAATGTCTAGAGGGGAGTGGGGAAGCTTCTTATTAGACTCCATTGTATTTGCATTTTCTTAAGAAATAAGTTTGTACCCAAAAGGCAGATAAATCATTTCAAATTGCATTACAGCAAAGGAGACAATTAAACAAATTATAAAATTTAAATTCAACAGATTATTTATGACGCATTTATCCCTATCAGACTTTAAAGTTTAACAAATTGTAAAAATGCAATGCTTGGACTTTTACATTTGTTGTTAATTGCATTCCATTTTGAGTGGTGAGAAGAATATAATATTTGAATATGTTCATTGAAGAAAAATACTAGTAATGGACTCACTTGAATAGAATACACTTTAATGGATGAATATTATAAATAGCAATCTAATGCTTTAATTTGGGGTCAAACATAAATCTTTAGAGGGGAGTAGGGAAGCTCCTTATTCTAATCCATTGCATTTGCATTTTCTTAAGAAATAAGTTTGTACCAACAAGGTAGATAAATCATTTCTAATTGCGTTGTAACAACAGAGAAAATTAAAAAAATTATAAAATTTAAATTTAATAAATTATTGACGATGCATTTATCCCTATAGGACTTTAAAATTTCACAAATTGTAAAAATGCAATGTTTGGATTTTTACATTTATTGTTAACCCCATTCCATTTTGAGTGGTGACAAGAACATAATATATGAATATGTTAATTGTAGAAAAAAACAAGTAATAGACTCACTTGAATATAATACACTTTAGTGGATGAATATTATAAATAGCAATCTCACGCTTCAATTTTGGGTCAAGCATAAATCTCTAGAGGGTAGTGGGGAAGATTCTTATTAGACTCCATTGCATTTACTTTTTCTTATGTTATATGTTTTTAATTGAAAAGTAGATAAATAATTTGAAATTGCATTGTAGCAAAGGAGACAATTAAAAAAATTATAAAATTTCAATTCAGCAGATTATTGATGATGCATTTATCACTATAAGACTTTAATGTTTCACAAATTGTAAAAATGCAATGTTCGTTTTTTACATTTATTTTTAATCCCATTCCATTTTGTGTGGATGCATATTATAAATAGTAATCTGACGCTTCAATTTTGGTTCAAGCATAAATCTCTAGAGGGGAGTGGGGAAGCTTCTCATTAGAGTCCATTACATTTCCATTTTCTTAAGAAATAAGTTTCTACCCAAAAGTTAGATAAATCATTTCAAATTGCATTGTAGCAAAGAAGACAATTAAAAAAGTTATAAAATTTAAATTTAACAGATTATTGACAATGCATTTATCCCTATAAGACTTTAAAGTTTCACAAATTGTAAAAATGCAATGTTTGGATTTTTACATTTATTGTTAATCCCATTCCATTTTGAAAGGTGAGAAGAACATAATATTTGAATATGTTTATTAAAGAAAAAAACAAGTAATAGACTCACTTAAACAAAATACACTTTAGTGGATGAATATTATAAATAGCAATCTAACGCTTCAATTTTGGGTCAAACATAAATCTCTAGAGGGCAGTGGGGAAGCTTCTTATTAAAGTCCATTGCATTTGCATTTTCTTAAGAAATAAATTTGTACCCAAAAGGTAGATAAATCATTTCAGATTGCATTGTAGCAAAAGAGACAAGTAAAAAATTTATAAAATTTAAATTCAATAGATTATTGATAGTGCATTTATCCTTATAAGACTTTAAAGTGTCCCAAATTGTAAATATGTAGTGTTTGGATTTTTACATTTATTGTTAATCCCATTCCATTTTGAGTGGAGAGACGAACATAATATTTAAATATGTTAATTGAAGAAAAATACAAGTAATGGATTGACCAAAATAGAATACACTTTAGCGGATGAATATTATAAATAACAATCCGATACTTTAATTTTGGGTCAAACAAAAATCTTTAGAGGGGAGTGGGGAAGTTTCTTATGAGAGTCCATTGTATTTGCTTTTTCTTATGGAATAAGTTTGTACCCAAAAGATTGATAAATCATTTCAAATTGTGTTGTAGCAAAGGTGACAATTAAAAAAATTATTAAATTTAAATTCAATAGATTATTGACCATGCATTTATCCCTATAAGACTTTAAAGTTTCACATTTTGTAAAAATGCAATGTTGGGTCTTTTACATTTATTGTTAATCCCATTCCATTTTGAGTGGTGAGAAGAACATAATACTTCAATATGTTAATTGAAGAAAAATACAAGTAATGGACTCACTTGAATAGAATACAATTTAGGGGATGAATATTATTAATAACAATCCGACACTTTAATTTTGGGTCAAACAGAAATCTCTAGAGGGGAGTGGGGAAGCTTTTTATTAAAATCCATTGCATTTGCATTTTCTTAAGAAATAAGTTTGTACCCAAAAGGTAGATAAATCATTTCAAATTGTGTTGTAGCAAAGGAGACAATTAAAAAAATTATAAAATTTAAATTCAACAGATTATTGACGATCCATTTATCCCTATAAGACTTTAAAGTTTCACAATTTGTGAAAATGCAATGTTTGGATTTTTACATTTATTGTTAATTCTATTTCATTTTGAGTAGTGGGAAGAACATAATATTTGAATATGTTAATTGAAGAAAAAAACAAGTGATAAACTCAATTGAATAAAATACACTTTAGTGGATGAATATTATGAATAGCAATCTTATACTTCAAGTTTGGGTCAAGCATAAATCTCTAGAGGGGAGTGGGGAAGCTTCTTATTAGAGTGCATTGCATTTGCTTTTTCTTAAGTGATATGTTTGCACCCAAAAGGTAGATAAATCATTTCAAATTGTGTTGTAGCAAAGGAGAGAATTAAAAAAATTACAAGATTTAGAATCAACTGATTATTGACAATGCATTTACCCCTCGAAGACTATAAAATTGTAAAAATGCAGTGTTTTGATTTTTAGGTTTAATGTTAATGCCATTGCATTTTGAGTAAAGAGAGGAACATAATATTTGAAAATGTTAGCTGATGAAAAATACAAGTAATGGACTCAGTTGAATAGAATACACTTTCGCAGATGAATATTCTAAATAGCAATCCCACGCTTCAATTTTGGGTCAAGTATAAATGTCTAGAGGGGAGTGGGGAAGTTTCTTATTATAGTCCATTACATTTGCTTTTTCCTAAGTGATATGTTTGTACCCAAAAGGTAGATAAATCATTTCAAATTGTGTTGTAGCGAAGGAGACAACCAAAAAAATTATAAGATTTGGGATCAACTGATTATTGACAATGCATTTATCCCTCGAAAACTTTAAAATTGTAAAAATGAAATGTTTTGATTTGTAGATTCAATGTTAATGCCATTGCATTTTGAGTGGAGAGAAGAACATAATATTTCAAAATGTTAATCGAAGAAAAATACAAGTAATGGACTTACTTAAATAGAATACACTTTAGTGGATGAATATTATCAATAACAATCTCACGCTTCAATTTTGGGTGAAACATAAATCTCTAGAGGGGAGTGGGGAAGCTTTTTATTAGAGTCCATTTCATTTGCATTTTCTTAAGAAATAAGTTTGTACCCTAAAGGTAGATAAATCATTTCAAATTGCGTTGTAGCAAAGGTGACAATTAAAAAAATTATAAAATTTAAATTCAACAGATTATTCATAATGCATTTATCCCTATAAAACTTTCAAGTTTCACGAAATGTAAAAATGTAATGTTTTGATTTTTACATTTATTTTTAATCCCATTCCATTTTGAGTGGTGAGAAGAACATAATATTTCAATATGTTAATTGAAGAAAAATAAAAGCAATGGACTCACTAGAATAAAATACACTTTTGTGGATAAATATTATAAATAGCAATTCCACGCTTCAATTTTTGGGTCAACTATAAATGTCTAGAGGGGAGTGGGGAAGCTTCTTGTTAGAGGTCATTGCATTTGCTTTTTCTTAAGTGATATGTTTGAACCCAAAAGGTAGATAAATCATTTCAAATTGCATTGTAGCAAAGGAGACAATTAAAAAAATTATAAAATTTAAATTTAATAGATTATTGACAATGCATTTTTCCCTATAAGACTTTAAAGTTTCACAAAATGTAAAAATGCAATGTTTTGATTTTTACATTTATTGTTAATCCCATTCCATTTTGAGTGGTGAGAAGAACATAATATTTGAATATGTTAATTGAAGAAAAATACAAGTAATGGACTCACTTGAATAGAATACACTTTAGTGGATAAATATTATAAATAACAATTTGACGCTTCAATTTTAGGTCAAACATAAATCTCTAGAGGGGAGTGGGGAAGCTTTTTGTTAAAGTCCATTGCATTTGCATTTTCTTAAGAAATAAGTTTGTACCCAAAAGGTAGATAAATCATTTCAAATTGTGTTATAACAAAGGAGACAATTAAAAAAAATATAAAATTTAAATTCAACAGATTATTGAGGATGCATTTATCGTTATAGGACTTTAAAGTTTCACAAATTGTAAAAATGCAATGTTTGGATTTTTACATTTATTGTTAATCCCATTCCATTTTGAGTGGTAAGAGGAACATAATATTTGAATATGTTAATTGAAGAAAAATACAAGTAATGGACTAACTTGAATAGAATACACTTTAGAGGATGAATATTATAAATAACAATCTGACGCTTCAATTTTGGGTCAAACATAAATCTCTAGAGGAGAGTGGGGAAGATTCTTCTTAGAGTCCATTCCATTTGCATTTTCTTAAGAAATAAGTTTGTACCCTAAAGGTAGATAAATCATTTCAAATTGCGTTGTAGCAAAGGTGACAATTAAAAAAATTATAAAATTTAAATTCAACAGATTATTCATAATGCATTTATCCCTATAAAACTTTCAAGTTTCACGAAATGTAAAAATGTAATGTTTTGCTTTTTTACATTTATTTTTAATCCCATTCCATTTTGAGCAGTGAGAAGAACATAATATTTTAATATGTTAATTGAAGAAAAATACAAGCAATGGACTCACTAGAATAGAATACACTTTCGTGGATAAATATTATAAATAGAAATTCCACGCTTCAATTTTTGGGTCAAGTATAAATGTCTAGAGGGGAGTGGGGAGACTTCTTGTTAGAGTCCATTGCATTTGCTTTTTCTTAAGTGATATGTTTGTACCCAAAAGGTAGATAAATCATTTCAAATTGCATTGTAGCAAAAGAAACAATTAAAAAAATTATAAAATTTAAATTCAACAGATTATTGACAATGCATTTTTCCCTATAAGACTTTAAAGTTTCACAAAATGTAAAAATGCAATATTTTAATTTTTACATTTATTCTTAATCTCATTCCATTTTGAGTGGTGAGAAGAACAAAATATTTGAATATGTTAATTGAAGAAAAATACAAATAATGGACTCACTTGAATAGAATACATTTTAGTAGTTGAATATTATAAATAACAGTCAAACATAAATCTTTAGAGGGAAGTGGGGAAGCGTTTTATTAAAATCCATTGCATTTGCATTTTCTTAAGAAATAAGTTCGTACCCAAAAAGTAGATAAATCATTTCAAATTGCGTTATAACAAAGGATACAATTAAAAAAATTATAAAATTTAAATTCAATAGATTATTGAGGATGCATTTATCCCTATAAGACTTTAAAGTTTCACAAATTGTAAAAATGCAATGTTTGAATTTTTAAATTTATTGTTAATCCCATTCCATTTTGAGTGGTGAGAAGAACATAATATTTGAATATGTTAATTAAAGAAAAATACAAGTAATGGACTAACTTGAATAAAATACAATTTAGGGGATGAATATTATAAATAAAAATCCGACACTTCAATTTTGGGTCAAACATAAATCTTTAAAGGGGAGTAAGGAAGCTTCTTGTTAGAGTCCATTGCATTTGCATTTTCTTACAAAATAAGTTTGTACCCAAAAGGTTGATAAATCATTTCAAATTGCATTGTAACAAAGGAGACAATTGAAAAAATTATAAAATTTAAATTCAACAGATTATTAATAATGTATTTATCCCTATAAGACCTTAAAGTTTGACAAATTGTAAAAGTGCAATGTTTGGATTTTTACATTTATTGTTGATCCCATTCCATTTTGAGTGGTTAGAAGAACATAATATTTGAATATGTTAATTAAAGAAAAATACAAGTGATGGGCTCACTAGAATAGAATACACTTTAGTGGATGAATATTATAAATTGCAATCTCACACTTCAATTTTGGGTCAAGCATACATCTCTAGAGGGGAGTGGGGAAGATTCTTATTAGAGTTCATTGCATTTGCTTTTTCTTAAGTTATATATTTTTATCTGAAAAGTAGATAAATAAGTTCAAATTGCATTATAGCAAAGGGGACAATTAAAAAATTTATAAAATTTGAATTCGACAGATTATTAACAATCCATTTATAACTATAAGACTTTAAAGTTTCAATAATTGTAAAAATGCAATGTTTGGATTTTTGCATTTATTGTTAATCCCATTCCATTTTGAGTGGTGAGAAGAACATAATATTTAAATATGTTAATTGAAGAAAAATACAAGTAATGGACTCACTTGAATAAAATACACTTTAGTGGATGAATATTATAAATAACAATCTCACGCTTCAATTTTAAGTCAAGCTGAAATCTTTAGAGGGGAGTGGGGAAGCTTCTTATTGGAGTACATTGCGTTTGCTTTTTCTTAAGTGATATGTTTGCACCAAAAAGGTAGATAAATCATTTCAAATTGCATTGCAACAAAGGGGAGAATTAAAAAGATTACAAGATATTGAATCAACTAATTATTGACAATGCATTTATCCCTCGAAGAGTTTAAAATTGTAAAAATGCAATGTTTTGATTTTTTAATTCAATGTTAATGTCATTGCATTTTGAGTGGGGAGAAGAACATAATATTTCAAATTGTTAATTGAAGAAAAATACAAGTAATGGACTAACTTGAATAGAATATACTATCGTGGATGAATACTCTAAATAGCAATCCCACGCTTCAATTTAGGATCAAGCATAAATCTCTAGAAGTGAGTGTGGAAGCTTCTTATTAGAGTCCATTGCATTCGCTTTTTCTTAAGTGATATGTTTGTACCCAAAAGGTAGATAAATAGTTTCAAATTGCATTGTAGCAAAGGAGACAATGAAAAAAATTATAAGATTTAAATTTGATAGATTATTGACAATGTATTTATCCCTATAAGAATTTAAAGTTTCACAAATTGTAAAAATGCAATATTTAGATTTTTACATTTATTGTTAATCCCATTCCATATTGAGTGGTGAGAAGAACATAATATTTGAATACGTTAATTGAAGAAAAATACAAGTAATGGACTCACTTGAATATAATACACTTTAGTAGTTAAATATTCTAAATGACAATCCCACGCTTCAATTTTGGGTCAAGTATAGATGTCTAAAGGGGAGTAGAGAAGCTACTTATTACAATCCATTGCATTTGCTTTTTCTTAAGTGATATGTTTGTACCCAAAAGGTAGATAAATAATTTCAAATTGCATTGTAGCAAAGGAGACAATGAAAAAAATAATAAAATTTCAATTCGACAGATTATTGACAATGCATTTATCCCTATAAGAATTTAAAGTTTCACAAATTGTAAAATTGCAATGTTTGGATTTTTACATTTATTGGTGATCCCATTCCATTTTGAGTGGTGAGAAGAATATAATATTTAAATATGTTAATTGAAGAAAAATACAAGTAATGGAATCACTTAAATAGAATACACTTTAGTGGATGAATATTATAAATACCAATCTCATTCTTCAATGTTGGGTCAAGCATAAACCTCTAGAGAGGAGTGGGGAAGCTTCTTATTAGAGTCCACTACATTCACTTTTTCTTATGAGATTTGTTTGTACCCAAAAAGTAGATAAATCATTTCAAATTGTATTATAGCAAAGACGACAATTAACAAAAATACAAAAATTTAAATTCAACTAATTATTGACAATGGATTTATTCTTAGAAGACTTTAAAATTGTAAAAATGCAATGTTTTGATTTTTAAATTCAATGTTAATACCATTGCATTTTGAGGGGATAGAAGAACATAATATTTGAATATGTTAATTGACGAAAAATATAAGTAATGGACTCACTTGAATAGAATACACTTTTGTGGATAATATTATAAATAACAATTTCATGCTTCTATTTTAGGTTAAGCTTAAATCTCTAAAGGGAAGTGGGGAAGCTTCTTATTAGAGTCCATTGCATTTGCTTTTTCTTATGTAATAAGTTTTAACCAAAAAGTAGACAAATAGATTCAAATTGCATTGTAGTAAAGGAGACAATTAGAAAAATTTTAAAATTTAAATTCAACAGATTATTGACAATGCATTTATCTCTATAAGACTTTAAAGTTTCACAAATTGTAAAAATGCAATAATTTGATTTTTAAATTCAATGTTAATGCCTTTGCATTTTGAGTGGAGAGAAAAACATAATATTTGAATATGTTAATTGAAGAGAAATACAAGTAATGGACTCACTTGAATAAAATACACTTTAGCAGATGAATATTATAAATACCAATCTCATGTTTCAATGTTGGGTCGAGCATAAATCTCTAGAGGGGGGTGGGGAAGCTTCTTATTAGAGTCCATTACATTTGCTTTTTCTAAAGTGATATGTTTGTACCCAAAATGTAGGTAAATCATTTTGAAGTGTATTATAGCAAAGGGGACAATTAAAAAAATTATAAAATTTAAATTCAACAGATTATTGATAATGCATTTATCCCAGTAAGACTTTAAAGTTTCACCAAATTTAAAAATGCAATGTTTTGATTTTTCCAATTGATGTTAATGTCATTCCATTTTGAGTGGTGGGAAAAACACAATATATGAATATGTTAATTAAAGAAAAATACAAGTAATGGACTCACTTGAACAGAATACACATTAGTGGATGAATATTATCAATAACAATCCCACGCTTCAATTTTTTGTCAAGCATATATGTCTAGAGGGGAGTGGAGAAGTTTTTTTTTAATGCCCATTGCATTTGCTTTTTCCTAGGTAATATGTTCTTAACCAAGAAGTAGATAAATAATTTCAAATTGCATTGCAGCAACAAAGATAATTAAAAAAATTATAAAATTTAAATTCAACAGATTACTGACAATGCATTTATCCTTATAAGATTTTAAAGTTTCACAAATTGTAAAAATGCAATATTTCAATTTTTACATTTATTGTTAATCCCATTCCATTTTGACTGGTGAGAAGAATATAATATTTTAATATGTTAATTGAAGAAAAATACAACTAATGTACTCATTTGAATAGAATACACTTTTGTCAATAAATATTATAAATAGCAATCCCACGCTTTAATTTTGGGTCAACCATAAATCACAAGAGGGCAGTGGGGAAGCTTTTTATTAGAGTCCTTTGCATTTACTTTTTCTTAAGTAATATGTTTTAACCAAAAGGTAGATAAATAATTTCAAATTGCATTGTAGCAAAGGAGACAATTAAAAAAATTACAAAACTTAAATTCAACAGATTATTAACATTGCATTTATCCCTATAAGACTTTAAAGTTTCACAAATTGTAAAAATGCAATGTTTTGATTTTTACATTTATTGTTAATCCCATTCCATTTTGAGTGGCAAGAGGAACATAATATTTGAATATGTTAATTGAAGAAAAATTGAAGTAATGGACTCACTCGAATAGAATACACTTTTGTTGATGAATATTATAAATAGCAATCGCACACTTCAATTTTGGGTCAAGCATAAATCTCTAAAGGCAAGAGGGGAAGCTTCTTATTAGAGTTCATTGCATTTCCTTTTTCTTAAGCAATATGTTTTTACCCAAAAAGCAGATAAATCATTTCAAATTGCATTGTAGCAAAAGGGACAATTAAAAAAATTACAAAATTTAAATTCAATTGATTTTTGACAATGCATTTATCCTTAGAATACTTTAAAATTGTACAAATGCAATGTTTTGATTTTTAAATTCAATGTTAATGTCATTGCATTATGAGTGGTGAGAAGAACATAATATTTGAATATGTTAATTGAAGAAAAACACAAGTAATGGACTCACTCAAATAGAATATATTTTAGTAGATGAATATCATAAATAACTATCCCACGCTTTAATTTTGGGTGTAGCATAAATCTTTAGAGGGGAGTAGAGAAGCTTCTTATTAGAGTCCATTGCATTCGCTTTTTCTTAAGTGATATGTTTGTACCCAAAAGGTATATTGGAGTCCATTGCATTCGCTTTTTCTTAAGTGATATGTTTGTACCCAAAAGGTAGATAAATCATTTCAAATTGCTTTGTAGCAAAAGGGACAATTAAAAAAATTATAAAATTTAAATTCAACAGATTGTTGATAGTGCATTTATCCCTATAAGACTTTAAAATTGTAAAAATGCAATGTTTTAATTTTTACATTTTTTGTTAATCCCATTCCATTTTGAGTGGTGAGAAAAACATAATATTTGAATCTATTAATTGAAGAAAAATACAAGTAAAGGACACCCTTGAATATAATACACTTTAATGGATGAATATTATAAATAGCAATCCCACTCTTCAATTTTGTGTCAAGCATAAATCTCTAGAGGCAGGTGGGGAAGCTTCTTATTGGAGTCCATTGCATTTGCTTTTTCTTAAAAAATATGTTTGTACCCAAAAGCTAGATAAGTCATTTCAAATTGTATTGTAGCAAAGAAGACAATTAAAAAAATTACAAAATTTAAATTCAACTGATTATTGACAATGCATTTCTCCCTAAAAGACTTTATTATTGTAAAAATGCAATGTTTTTGTTTTTAAATTCAAAGTTTATGCCAATACATTTTGGGTGGAGAGAAAAACAAAATATTTGAATATGTTAATTGAAGAAAAATACGAGTAATGGACTCACTTAAATAGAATTCACTTTAGTGGATGAATATTATATATACCAATCTCACGCTTCAATGTTGGCTTAAGCATAAATCTCTAGAGGGAATGGGGAAGCTTCTTCTTAAAGTCCATAGCATTAGCTTTTTCTAAAATGATGTGTTTGTACCCAAAAATTTGATGAATCATTTCAAATTGCACTGCAGCAATGGAGAGGATTAAAAAAATTATAAAATTTAAATTCAACAGATTATTGACAATGCATTCATCCCCATAAGGCCTTAAAGTTTCACAAATTGTAAAAATGCAATGTTTTGATTTTTACATTTATTGTTAATCCCATTCCATTTTGAGTGGTAAGAAGAACATAATATTTGAATATGTTAATTGAAGAAAAATACAAGTAATGGACTCACTTGAATAGAATACACTTTAGTAGATGAATATTATAAATAACAATCTCACGCTTCAATGTTGGCTCAAGCATAAATATCTAGAGAGGAGTGTGGAAGCTTCATATTAGAGTCCATTGCATTCCCTTTTTCATAAGTGATATGTTTGTGCTCAAAAAGTAGATAAATAATTTCAAATTTCATTGTGGCAAAGGAGACAAGTAAAAAAATTATAAAATTTAAATTCAACAGATTATTGACAATGCATTTATCCCTATAAGACCTTAAAGTTTCACAAATTGTAAAAATGCAATGTTTTGATTTTTACATTTATTGTTAATCCGTTCCATTTTGAGTGGTGAGAAAAACATAATATTTGAATCTATTAATTGAAGAAAAATACAAGTAATGGACTCACTTGAATATAATACACTTTAGTGAATGAATATTATAAATAGCTATTCCACGCATTAATTTTGGGTCAAGCACAAATCTCTAGAGGGGAGTGTGGAAGCTTCTTATTGGAGTCCATTGCATTTGCTTTTTCTTAAGTGATATGTTTGTACCAGAAAAGTAGTTAAATCATTTCAAATTGCATTGTAGGAAAGGAGACAATTAAAAAAATTATAAAATTTAAATTCAGCAAATTATTGACAATGCATTTATTCCTATAAGACTTTAAAGTTTCATAAATTGTAAAAATAAAATGTTTGGATTGTTACATTTATTGTTAATCCCGTTCCATTAGGAGTGGTGAGAAGAACATAATATTTGAATATGTTAATTGAAGAAAAATACAAGTAATGGACTCACTTGAATATAATACATTTTAGTGGATGAATATTGTAAATAGCAATCCCACGATTCAATTTTGTGTCAAGTATAAATCTCTAGAAGGGAGTGGGGAAGTTTCTTATTAGAGTCCATTGCATTTGCTTTTTCTTAAGTAATATGTTTGTACCCAAAAACTAGATAAGTCATTTCAAATTGCATTGTAGCAAACAAGACAATTAAAAAAATTACAAAATTTAAATTCAACTGATTATTGACAATGCATTTATCCATAGAAGACTTTAAAATTGTAAAAATGCAATGTTTTCATTTTTACATTCAATGTTTATGCCATTACATTTTGAGTGGAGAGAAAAGCATAATATTTGAATATGTTAATTGAAGAAAAATACAAGTAATGGACTCACTTGAATAGAATACACTTTAGTGGATGAACATAAGAAATAATAATCCCATGCTTCAATTTTGTGTGAAGTATAAATCTCTAGAGGAGAGTGGGGAAGCTTCTTATTAGAGTTTATTGCATTCCCTTTTTCATAAGTGATATGTTTGTGCTCAAAAAGTAGATAAATAATTTTAAATTGCATTGTGGCAAAAGAGACAATTAAAAAAATTATAAACTTTAAATTCAATAGATTATTGACAATGCATTTATCCCTATAAGACCTTAAAGTTTCACAAATTGTAAAAATGCAATGTTTTGATTTTTACATTTATTCTTAATCTCGTTCCATTTTGAGTGGTGAGAAAAACATAACATTAGAATCTATTAATTAAAGAAAAATACAAGTAATGGACTCACTTGAATATAATACACTTTAGTGGATAAATATTATAAATAGTTATTCCACGCATCAATTTTGGGTCAAGCACAAATCTCTAGAGGGGAGTGTGGAAGCTTCTTATTGGAGTCCATTGCATTTGCTTTTTCTTAAGTGATATGTTTGTACCAAAAAAGTAGTTAAATCATTTCAAATTGCCTTGTAGCGAAGGAGACAATTATAAAAATTATAAAATTTAAATTCAACAGATTATTGACAATGCATTTATTTCTATAAGACTTTAAAGTTTCATAAATTGTAAAAATGCAATGTTTGGATTGTTACATTTATTGTTAATCCTGTTCCATTAGGAGTGGTGAGAAGAACATAATATTTGAATAAGTTAATTGAAGAAAAATACAAGTAATGGACTCACATGAATATAATACATTTTAGTGGATGAATATTATAAATAGCAATCCCACGCTTCAATTTTGTGTCAAGCATAAATCTCTAGAGGGGAGTGGGGAAGCTTCTTATTAGAGTCCATTGCAGTTGCCTTTTCTTAAGTAATATGTTTGTACCCAAAAACTAGATAAGTCATTTCAAATTGCATTGTAGCAAAAAAGACAATTAAAAAATTACAAAATTTAAATTCAACTGATTATTGACGATGCATTTATTCTTAGAAGATTCTAAAATTGTAAAAATGCAATCCTTTCATTTTTACATTCAATGTTTATGCCCTTACATTTTGAGTGGAGAGAAAAACATAATATTTGAATATATTAATTGAAGAAAAATAAAAGTAATGGACTCACTTGAATATAATACACTTTAGTGGATGAATATAATAAATAGTAATCCCATGCTTCAATTTTCTGTCAAGTATAAATCTCTAGGGGGGAGTGGGGAAACTTCTTATTAGAGTCCATTGCATTCATTTTTTCTTAAGTTATATGTTTGTTCCCAAAAAAATAGATAAATCATTTGAAATGGGATTATTCCCAAAAGGTAGATAAATCATTTCAAATTGGATTATAGCAAAGGAGACAATTAAAAAAAATATAAAATTTAAATTCAACAGATTATTGGCAATACATTTATCCCTATAAGATTTTAAAGTTTCACAAATTGTAAAAATGCAATATTTTGATTTTTACATTTATTGTTAATCCCATTCCATTTTGAGTGGTGAGAAGAATATAATATTTGATTATGTTAATTGAAGAAAAATACAAGTAATGGACTCACTTGAATAGAATATACTTTAGTGGATGAATATTATAAATAACAATCTCACGTTTCAATGTTGGCTCAACCATAAATCTCTAGAGGGGAGTGTGAAAACTTCATATTAGAGTCCATTGCATTCCCTCTTTCATAAGTGATATGTTTGTGCTCAAAAAGTAGATAAATAATTTCAAATTGCATTGTGGCAAAAGAGACAATTAAAAAAATTATAAAATTTAAATTCAACAGATTATTAATAATGCATTTATCCTTATAAGACCTTAAAGTTTCACAAATTATAAAAATGCAATGTTTTGATTTTTACATTTTTTGTTAATCTCGTTTCATTTTGAGTGGTGAGAAAAACATAATATTTGAATCTATTAATTGAAGAAAAATACAAGTAATGGACTCACTTGAATATAATACATTTTAGTGGATGAATATTATAAATAGCTATTCCACATATCAATTTTGGATCAAGCACAAATCTTTAGAGGGGAGTGTGGAAGCTTCTTATTGGAGTCCATTGCATTTGCTTTTTCTTAAGTGATATGCTTATACCAAAAAAGTAGTTAAATCATTTCAAATTGCATTGTAGCAAAGGAGACAATTAAAAAAATTATAAAATTTAAATTCAACATATTATTGACAATGTATTTATTCTTATAAGACTTTAAAGTTTAACAAATTGTAAAAATGCAATGTTTGGATTGTTACATTTATTGTTAATCCTGTTCCATTAGGAGTGGTGAGAATAACATAATATTTGAATATGTTAATTGCAGAAAAATACAAGTAATGGACTCACTTGAATATAATACACTTTAGTGGATGAATATTATAAATAGCAATCCCACGTTTCAATTTTGGGTCAAGCATAAATCTCTAGAGGGGAGTGCGAAAGCTTCTTATTAGAGTCTATTGCATTTGCTTTTTCTTAAGTGATATGTTTGTTCCAAAAGAGTAGATAAATCATTTCAAATTGCATTGTAGCAAAGGAGACAATTAAAAAAAGTATAAAATTTAAATTCAACTAGTTATTGACAATGCATTTATCCCTATAAGACTTTAAAGTTTCACATATTGTAAAAATGCAATGTTTTGATTTTTACATTTATTATTAATCCCATTCCATTTAGAGCTGTGAGAAGAACATAATATTTGAATATGTTAAGTGTAGAAAAATAAAAGTAATAGGCTAACTTGAAGTGAATACACATTAGTGGATGAATATTATAAATCGTAATCCCACGCTTGAATTTTAGGTCAAGCATAAATCTCTAGATGGGAGTGGGTAAGCTTCTTATTAGAGTCAATTGCATTTGGTTTTTCTTAAGTAATATGTTTGTATCCAAAAAGTAGATAAATCATTTCAAATTGCTTTGTAGCAAACGAGACAATTAAAAAAATTACAAAATTTAAATTTAATTAATTATTGACAATGCGTTTATCTCTAGAAGATTTTAAAATTGTCAAAATGCAACATTTTGATTTTTCAATTCAATGTTAATGCCATTGCATTTTAAGTGAAGAGAAAAATATAATATTTGAATATGTTAATTAAAGAAAAATACGAGTAATGGACTCACTTGAATAGAGTACACTTTAGTGGATGAATATTATATATATCAATCTCACGCTTCAATGTTAGGTGAAGCATAAATCTCTAGAGGGGAGTGGGGAAGCTTCTTATTAAAGTCCATTGCATTAGCTTTTTCCAAAATGATGTGTTTGTACCCAAAAAGTTGATGAATCATTTCGAATTGCATTGCAGCAATGGAGACGATTAAAAAAATTATAAAATTTAAATTCAACAGATTATTGACAATGCATTCATCCCCATAAGATTTTAAAATTTCACAAATTGTAAAAATGCAATGTTTTGATTGTTACATTTATTGTTTATCCCATTTCATTTGGAGTGGTGAGAAGAACATAATATTTGAATATGTTAATTGAAGAAAAATACAAGTAATGGACTCACTTGAATATAATACACTTTAGTGGATAAATATTATAAATAGTAATCTCACACTTCAATTTTGGGTCAAACACAAATCTCTAGAGGGGAGTGGGGAAGCCTCTTATTAGAGTCCATTGCATTCCTTTTTTCTTAAGTGATATGTTTGTACCAAAAAAGTAGATAAATAATTTCGAATTGCATTGTAGCAACGGAGGAAATTAAAAAATTACAAAATTTAAATTCAACAGATCATTGACAATGTATGTATCCCTATAAGACTTGAAAGTTTCAAAAATTGTAATAATGCAATATTTTGTTTTTTACATTTATTGTTTATCCCATTCCATTTTGAGTGGTGAGAAGAACATAATGTTTGAATATGTTAATTAAAGAAAAATGCAAGTAATGGACTTACTTGAATTGAATACACTTTAGTGGATGAATATTATATATACCAATCTCACGCTTCAATGTTAGATCCAGCATAAATTTCTGGAAGGGAGTAGGGAAGTTTCCTATTAAAGTCCTTTGCATTAGCTTTTTCCAAAATGATGTTTTTGTACCCAAAAAGTTGATGAATCATTTCGAATTGCATTGCAGCAATGGAGACGATTAAAAAAGTTATAAAATTTAAATTCAACAGATTATTGACAATGCATTCATTCTCACAAGACTTTAAAATTTCACAAATTGTAAAAATGCCATGTTTTGATTTTTACATTTATTGTTAATCCCATTTCGTTTTGAGTTGTGAGAAAAATATAATATTTGAATCTATTAATTGAAGAAAAATAGAAGTAATGGACTCACTTGAATATAATACACTTTAGTGGATAAATATTATAAATAGCAATCTCACGCTTCAATTTTGGGTCAAACACAAATCTCTGGAGGGGAGTGGGGAAGTCTCTTATTAGAGTCCATTGCATTCATTTTTTCTTAAGTGATATGTTTGTACCAAAAAAGTAGATAAATCATTTTAAATTGCATTGTAGCAACAGAGGCAATTAAAAAAAATTACAAAATTTAAATTGAACAAATCATTGACAATGCATTTAACCCTATAAGACTTGAAAATTTCACAAATTGTAATAATGTAATATTTTGATTTTTACGTTTATTGTTTATCCCATTCCATTTTGAGTGATGAGAAGAACATAATGTTTGAATATGTTAATTGAAGAAAAATACAAGTAATGGACTCTCTTGAATAAAATATATTTTAGTGGATGAATATTATAAATAGCAATGTCACACTTCAATTTTGGGTCAAGCATAAATCCTTATAGGGGAGTGGGAAAGATTCTTAGTAGAGTCCATTGCATTCGCTTTTTCTAAATGTTTGTACCAAAAAAGTAGATAAATCATTTCAAATTGCATTGTAGCAAATGAGGCAATTAAAAAAATTATAAAATTTAAATTCAATTGATTATTGACAATGCATTCATTCCTATAAGACTTTAAAATTTCACAAATTGTAAAAATGCAATGTTGTGATTTTACATTTATTGTTAATCCCATTCCTTTTTGAGTGGTGAGAAGAACATAATGTTTGAATATGTTAATTGAAGAAAAATACAGGTAATGGACTCATTTGAATAAATTACACTGTAGTGGATGAATATTATAAATAATATCAATCTCACGCTTTAATGTTGGGTTAAGCATAAATCTCTAGAAGGGAGTGTGGAAGCTTCTTATTAAAGTCCATTGCATTTTCTTTTTCTAAAATAATATGTTTGTACCTAAAAGGTTGATGAATCATTTCAAATTGCATTGCAGCAAAAGAGACGATTAAAAAAGTTATAAAATTTAAATTTAATAGATGATTGACAATGCATTTATCCCTATAAGACTTTAAATTTTCACAAATTGTAAAAATGCAAAACATCCCAAGCTTCCTTGTTGGGTCAAGCATAAATATCTAGAGGGGAGTGGGGAAACTTCTTATTAGAGTTCATTGCTTTTGCTTTTTCTTAAGTTATATGTTTGTACCCAAAAACTAGATAAATCATTTCAAATTTCATTGTGGCCAAGGAGATAATTAAAAAAGTAAAAAATTTAAATTCAATTGATTATTGACAATGCCTTTATCCCTAGAAGACTTTAAAATTCTTAAAATTGTTAAAATGTAATGTTTTGATCTTAATATTTATTGTCAATGCCATTGCATTTTGAGTAGTGAAAAAAAGAAAATATTTGAATATGTTAATTCAAGAAAAATACAAGTAACAGACTCACTTGTATAAAATACACCTTAGTGGATGAATATTATAAATAGTAATCCCAAGTTTCAATGTCGGGTCAAGCATAAATCTCTTAAATGGAGTGGGGAATCTTCTTATAAGAGTCTATTGCATGTGCTTTTTCTTAGGTAATATGTTTGTACCCTAAAATTTGAAAAATCATTTCAAATTACATTGTGGAAAATAAGACAATTAAAAAAATTACAACATTTAAATTCAATTGACTATTAAGAATGCATTTATCCCTAGAAGACTTTAAAAATGTAAAAATTGTAAAAATGCAATGTTTTGATTTTGAAATTTATTGTTAATGCCATTGTATTTTGAGTCGTGAGAAAAACAAAATATTTAAGTATGCGAATTGAAGAAAAATACAAGTAAATACACCTTAGTAGATGAATATTATAAAAAGCAATCTCACGTTTCAATGTTGGGTCAAGCATAATTCTCTAAAAGAGAGTGGGGAAGCTTGTTGTTAGAGTACATTGCATTTGCTTTTTCTTAAGTCATATGTTTGTACCCTAAAATTAGAAAAATCATTTCAAATTGCATTGTGGAAAGTAAGACAATTAAAAAAATTACAAAATTTACATTCAACTGATTATTGGCAATGCATTTAACCCTAAAAGACTTTAAAATTCTAAACATTGTAAAAATTGTAATGTTTTGATTTTTAAATTTATTATTAATGCCATTATAGTTTGTGTGGTGAGAAAAACATAATATTTAAATATGTTAATTGAAGAAAAATACAACTAATGGTCTCACTTGAATAGAATACACTTTAGTGGATGAATATTATAAATAGTAATCCCATACTTTAATGTTGGGTCAAGCATAAATGTGTAGAAGGGAGTGGGGAAACTTCTTATTAGAGTCCATTGCATTTGATTTTTCTTAAGTAATATGTTTCTACCCAAAAACTAGATAAATCATTTCAAATTGCTTTGTGGCCAAGGAGATAATTAAAAAAGTACAAAATTAAAATTCAACTGATTATTGACAATGCATTTATCTCTAGAAGACTTTAAATTTCTAAAAATTGTAAAAATTCAATGTTTTGATCTGAAAATTTATCATCAATGCCATTGCATTTTGAGTAGTGAGAAAAACAAAATATTTGAATATGTTAATTGAAGAAAAATACAACTAATGGACTCACTTGTATAAAATATACCTTAGTGGATGAATATTATAAATAGCAATTCCAAGTTTCAATGTTGGGTCAAACATAAATCTCTAGAGGAGTATGGGGAAGCTTGTTGTTAGAGTTCATTGCATTTGCTTTTTCTTAAGTAATATGTTTGAACCCTAAAATTAGAAAAATCATTTCAAATTGCATTATGGAAAATAAAACAATGCATAAAATTACAAAATTTAAATTCAATTGATTATTGATAATTTATTTATCCCTAAAAGACTTTACAATTGTAAAAATTGTAAAAATGCAAAGTTTCGATTCTAAAATTTATTGTTAATGCTATTGCATTTTGAGTGATGAGAAAAACAAAATACTTGAAAATGTTAATTGAAGAAAAATACAAGTAATGGACTCATATAAAATTCACCTTAGTGGATAAATATTATAAATAGCAATCCCAAGTTTCAATGTTGGGTCAAGCATAAATCTTTACAAGAGAGTAGGCAAGCTTGTTGTTAAAGTACATTGCATTTGCTTTTTCTTAAGTAATATGTTTGTACCCAAAAACTAGATAAATTATTTCAAATTGCATTGTGGCAGAGGAGACAATTAAAAAAATTACAAAATTTAAATTTAACTAATTATTGACAATGTATTTATTCTTAGAAGACTTTAAAATTGTAAAAATTGTAAAAATGCAATGTTTTCATTTTTAAATTCAATGTTAATGCCATTGCATTTTGAGTGGTGAGAAAAGCATAATATTTAAATATGTTAATTGAAGAAAAAAACAATTCATGAACTCAATTAAATAAAATACACTTTAGTGGATGAATATTATAAATAACGATCCCAAGCTTCCAAGTTGGGACAAGCATAAATGTCTAGAGGGGAGTGAGGAAATTTCTTATTAGAGTCCATTTTATTTGCTTTTTCTTAAGTAATATGTTTATAACGTAAATTTAGAAAAATCATTTCAAATTGCATTGTGGCAAAGGGGACAATTAAAAAAATTACAAAATTTAAATTGAACTAATTATTGTGAATGCATTTATTCCTATAAGACTTTAAAATTGTAAAAATTGTAAAAATGCAATGTTTTGATTCTTAAATTTATTATTAATGTCATTGCATGTCGAGTGGCGAGAAAAACGTAATATTTGACTATTTTAATTAAAGAAAAATAAAAGTAATGGACTTACTTGAATAAAATACACTTTAGCGGGTGAATA
Organism: Bruguiera gymnorhiza; assembly: GCA_020883675.1. Classification (NCBI taxonomy): domain Eukaryota; kingdom Viridiplantae; phylum Streptophyta; class Magnoliopsida; order Malpighiales; family Rhizophoraceae; genus Bruguiera; species Bruguiera gymnorhiza. Next base: position 727,120 of record JAIRCJ010000014.1, on the reverse strand, counting down.
TTATAAATAGTAATTCCAAGTCTCAATGTTGCGCCAAACATAAATGTCTAGAAGGGAGTGGGCAAAACTTCTTGTTAGAGTCCATTGCATTTGCTTTTTCTCAAGTAATATGTTTGCAAACTAAAATTACAGAAATCATTACAAATTCCATTGTGGCAAAAGAGACAATTAAAAAATTAACAAAATTTAAATTCAACTAATTATTGACAATGCATTTAACCCTAGAGGACTTTAAAATTGTAAATATTGTAAAAATGCAATGTTTTGTTTTTTAAATTTAATGTTAATAACATTGCATTTTGAGAGGAGAGAAAAACATAATATTTGAATATGTTAATTGAAGAAAAATAAAATTCATGAATTCACTTAAATAAAATACACATTAGTGGATGAATATTATAAATAGCAATCCCATCATTCCATCTTGGGTGAAGCATAAACCTCTAGAGGGGAGTGGGGAAGTTTTGTATTAGTGTCCATTGCATTTACTTTTTCTTAAGTAATATGTTTGTACCCAAAAAGTAGATAAATCATTTCAAATTGCATTGTAGCAAACGAGACAATTAAAAAAATTACAAAATTTACATTCAACTGATTATCGACAATGCATTTATCCCTAGAAGACTTTAAAATTCTAAAAATAATAAAAATGCAATGTTATGACTTTTAAATTTATTGCTAATGCGATTGCACTTCGAGTAGTGAGAAAAATGTAATATTTGAATATGTTAATTGATGAAAAAGAAAAATAATGGACTCAATTGAATAAAATACAGTTTAGTGGATGAATATTATAAATAGTAATCCCAAACTTCAATGTCAGGTGAAGTATAAATCTCTAAAAGAGAGTTAGGAAGCTTATTGTTAGAGTTCATTGCATTTGCTATTTCTTAAGTAATATGTCTATACCCTAAAATTAGAAAAATCATTTCAAATTGCATTGTGACAAATAAGACAATTAAAAAATTATAAAATTTAAATTTAACTGATTATTGACAATGCATTTATCCTTAGAAGAGTTTAAAATTACAATAATTGTAAAAATGTAGTGTTTTGATTTTTAAATTTATTGTTAATGCCATTGCATTTTGAGTGGTGAGAAAAACATAATATTTGAATATGTTAATTGAAGAAAAATGCAAGTAATGAACTCACTTGAATAAAATGCACTTTAGAAGATGAATATTATAAATAGTAATCCCAAGCATAAATGTTGGGCCTAGCATAAATATTTGGAGGGGAGTAAGGAAACTTCTTCTTAGAGTCCATTGCATTTGCTTTTTCTTAAGTAATATGTTTCCAAACTGAAATTATAAAAATCATTACGACTTCCATTGTGGCAAAGGACACAATTAAAAAATTTACAAAATTCAAATTCAATTGATTATTGACAATGCATTTATCCCTAAAAGACTCTAAAATTCTAAACATTGTAAAAATGTAATGTTTTGATTTTTAAATTTATTATTAGTGCCATTGCATTTTGAGTGGTGAGAACAACATAATATTTGAATATGTTAATTGAAGAAAAATGCAAGTAATGGACTCACTTGAATAAAATGCACTTTAGTGGATGAATATTATAAATAGTAATCCCGAGCTTCAATGTTGGGTAAAATATAAATCTCTTGAAGGGAGTGGGGAAACTTCTAACTCGAGTCCATTGCATTTGCTTTTTCTTAAGTAATATGTTTGCACCCAAAAATTACATAAATCATTTCAAATTGCATTGTGACAAAGGGAACAATTAAAAAAATTACAAAATTTAAATTTAACTAATTATTAAGAATGCATTTATGCTAGAAGACTTTAAAATTGTAAAAATTGAAAAAATGCAATGTTTTGATTTTAAAATTTATTGTCAATGCCATTGCATTTTGAGTGGTGTGAAAAACAAAATATTCAGATATGTTAATTGAAGAAAAATAGAAGTGATGGACTCACTTGTATAAAATACACCTTAGTGGATGAATATTATAAATAGCAATCCCACGTATCAATGTTAGGTCAAGCATAAATGTGCAGAAGGGAGTAAAGAATCAATGTCATTACATTTTGAGTGGTGAGAAAAACGTAATATTTGAATATGTTAATTGAAGAAAAATGCAAGTAATGGACTCATTTGAATAAAATGCACTTTGGGACATAAATATTATAAATAGTAATCCCAAGTTTCAATATTGTGCCTAGCATAAATCTTTAGAGGGGAGTGAGGAAATTTCTTCTTAGAGTCCATTGCATTTGCTTTTTCTTAAGAAATATGTTTCCAAACTGAAATTATAGAAATCATTACAACTTCCATTATGGCAAAGGACACAATTAAAAAACTTACAAAATTCAAATTCAATTGATTATTGACAATGCATTTATCCCTAGAAGATTTTCAAATTGAAAAAATTGAAAAAATGCAATGTTTTGATTTCTCAATTTATTGTTAATGCCATTGCATTTTGAGTGGTGAGAAAAACAAAATATTTGAACATGTTAATTGATAAAAAATAAAAGTAATGGACTCATTTGTATAAGATACACCTTAGTGGATGAATATTATAAATAGCAATCCCAAACTTCAATGTTGGGTCAAGCATAAATCTTTACAGGAGAGTGGGGAAGCTTGTTGTTAAAGTACATTGCATTTGCTTTTTCTTAAGTAATATGTTTGAACCCTAAAATTAGAAAACTCATTTCAAATTGCATTGTGGCCAATAAGACAATTCATAAAATTACAAAATTTAAATTCAATTGAGTATTAACAATGCATTTATCCTTAAAAGACTTTAAAATTCTAAAATTTGTAAAAATGCAATGTTTTGATTTTAAATTTATTGTTGATGTCATTGCATTTTGAGTTGTGAGAAAAATAAAATATTTAAATATCATAATTGAAGAAAAATACAAGTAATGGACTCACTTGTATAAAATACACCTTAGTGGATGAATATTATAAATAGTAATCCCAAGCTTCAATGTTGGGCAAGGATAAATCTTTTGAGGGGAGTGGGGAAACTTCTGACTATAGTCCATTGCATTTTCTTTTTATTAAGTAATATGTTTGCACCCAAAAATTAGATAAATCATTTCAAATTACATTGTGGCAAATGAGACAATTAAAAAAATTACAAAATTTAAATTCAACTGATTATTTAGAATGCATTTATCCCTAGAAGACTTTAAAATTTCAAGAATTGTAAAAATGCAATGTTTTGATTTTTAAATTTATTGTTAATGCCATTACATTTTGAGTGGTGAGAAAAACAAAATATTTGAATATGTTAATTGAAGAAAAATACAAGTAATGGACTCACTTGTATAAAATACACCTTAGTGGATGAATATTATAAATAGCAATCCTAAACCTCAATGTTGGGTCAAGCATAAATCTTTAGAGGATAGTGGGGAAGCTTGTCATTAGAGTACATTGCATTTGCTTTTTCTTAAGTAATATGTTTGTACCCTAAAATTAGAAAAATCACTTGAAATTGCATTATGGCAAATAAGACAATTAAAAAAATTACAAAATTTAAATTTAACTAATTATTGACAATGTATTTAACCCTAAAAGACTTTAAAATTCTAAAGATTGAAAAAATGCAATGTTTTGATTTTTAAATTTATTGTTAATGCCATTGCACTTTACATGGTGAGAAAAACATAAGATTTGAATATGTTAATTGAAGAAAAATACAACTAATAGACTCACTTGAATAGAATACACTTTAATGGATGAATATTATAAATAGTAATCTCACACTTCAATGTTGGGTCAAGTATAAATGTGTAGAGGGGAGTGGGGAAACTTCTTATTAGAGTCCATTGCATCTTCTTTTTCTTAAGTTATATGTTTGTACCCCAAAACTAGATAAATTATTCCAAATTGCATTATGCCCAAGGAGATAATTAGAAAAGTATAAAATTTAAATTCAACTAATTAGTGACAATGCATTTATTCCTAGAAGACTTTCAAATTGTAAAAATTGTAAACATGCAATTTTTTGATTGTAAAATTTATTGTTAATGCCATTGCATTTTAAGTGGTGAGAAAAACAAAATATTTAAATATGTTAATTGAAGAAAAAAACAACTAATGGACTCACTTATATAAAATACACTTTAGTAGATAAATATTATAAATAGCCATCTCACACACCAATGTTGGGTCAAGCATAACTGTCTAAAGGGGAATGGAGAATCTTCTTATTAAAGTCCATTGCATTTGCTTTTTTTAAGTTATATGCTTGTACCCTAAAATTAGAAAGATCATTTCAAATTACATTGTGGCCAAGGGGACAATTAAAAAAATTACAAAATTTAAATTCAACTGATTATTGACAATGCATTCATCGCTAGAAGACTTTAAAATTTCAAAAATTCAAAAAATGCAGTGTGTTGATGTTTAAATTTTTTGTTAATTCCATTGCATTTTGAGTGGTGAGAAAAATATAATATTTTAATATATGAATTGAAGAAAAATACAATTCATGAACTCACTACAATAAAATACACTTTAAGGGATGAATATTATAAATAGCAATCCCAAGCTTCATTGTTGGGTCAAGAATAAATCTCTAGAGTAGAGTGGGGAAGCTTGTTGTTAAAGTCCAGTGCATTTTCTTTTTCTTAAGTAATATATTTGTACCCTAAAATTAGAAAAATCATTTCAAATTGTATTGTGGCAAATAAGACAATAAAAAAATTACAAAATTTAAATTCAATTGATTATTAACAATGCATTTATCCCTATAAAACTTTAAAATTGAAATAATTGTAAAAATGCAGTGTTTTGATTTTTAAATTTATTGTCAATATCATTCCATTTTGAGTAGTGAGAAAAATGTAATATTTGAATATGTTAATGGAAGAAAAATGCAAATAATGGACTCACTAGAATAAAATAAAGTTTAGTGGATGAATATTATAAATAATAATCGTAAGTTTCAATGTTAGGCCTAGCATAAATCCTTAGAGGGGAGTGAGGAAACTTCTTCTTAAAGTCCATTGCATTTGCTTGTTGTTAAGTAATATGTCTCCAAACTGAAATTATACAAATCATTACGACTTCCATTGTGGCAAAGGACACAATTAAAAAATTTACAAAATTCAAATTCAACTAATTATTGACAATGCATTTATCCCTAGAAGATTTTCAAATTGCAAAAATTGAAAAAATGAAATGTTTTGATTTTTAAATTTATTGTTAATGCCATTGCATTTTGAGTGGTGAGAAAAACAAAATATTTGAACATGTTAATTGAAAAAAAAATACAAGTAATGGACTCATTTGTATAAAATACACCTTAGTTGATGAATATTATAAATAACAATCCCAAGTTTCAATATTGAGTCAAGAATAAATCTCTAGATAAGAGTGGGAAAGTTTGTTATTAGAGTACATTGCATTTGCTTTTTCTTAAGTAATATGCATGTACCCTAAAATTAGAAAAATCATTTCAAATTGCATTGTGGCAAATAAGACAATTAAAAAAATTACAAAATTTAAATTTAACTGATTATTGGCAATGCATTTATCCCTATAAGACTTTAAAATTTTAAAAATTCAAAAAACACAGTGTTTTGATATTTAAATTTTTTGTTAATTCCATTGCATTTTGAGTGGTGAGAAAAACATAATATTTGAATATGTTAATTAAAGAAAAATACAATCCATGAACTCACTTGAATAAAATACACTTTAGTGAATGAATATTATAAATAGCAATCCCAAGCTTCACTGTTGGGTCAACAATAAATCTCTAAAGGAGAGTAGGGAAGCTTGTTGTTAAAGTCCAATGCATTTGCTTTTTCTTAAGTAACATGTTTGTACCCTAAAGTTAGGAAAATCATTTCAAATTGCATTGTGGCAAATAAGACAATTAAAAAAATTACAAAATTTAAATTCAATTGATTATTGACAATGCATTTATCCTTAGAAGATTTTAAAATTGCAATAATTGTAAAAATGCAGTGTTTTGATTTTTAAATTTATTGTCAATGTCATTCCATTTTGAGTGGTGAGAAAAATGTAATATTTGAATATGTTAATGGAAGAAAAATGCAAATAATGGACTCATTAGAATAAAATAAAGTTTAGTGGATGAATATTATAAATAATAATCGCAAGTTTCAATGTTAGGCCTAGCATAAATCCTTAGAGGGGAGTGAGGAAACTTCTTCTTAAAGTCTATTGCATTTGCTTGTTCTTAAGTAATATGTCTCCAAACTGAAATTATACAAATCATTACGACTTCCATTGTGGCAAAGGACACAATTAAAAAATTTACAAAATTCAAATTCAACTAATTATTGACAATGCATTTATCCCTAGAAGATTTTCAAATTGCAAAAATTGAAAAAATGAAATGTTTTGATTTTTAAATTTATTGTTAATGCCATTGCATTTTGAGTGGTGAGAAAAACAAAATATTTGAACATGTTAATTGAAAAAAAATACAAGTAATGGACTCATTTGTATAAAATACACCTTAGTTGATGAATATTATAAATAACAATCCCAAGTTTCAATATTGAGTCAAGCATAAATCTCTAGATAAGAGTGGGAAAGTTTGTTATTAGAGTACATTGCATTTGCTTTTTCTTAAGTAATATGCTTGTACCCTAAAATTAGAAAAATCATTTCAAATTGCATTGTGGCAAATAAGACAATTAAAAAAATTACAAAGTTTAAATTTAACTGATTATTGGCAATGCATTTATCCCTATAAGACTTTAAAATTTTAAAAATTCAAAAAACGCAGTGTTTTGATATTTAAATTTTTTGTTAATTCCATTGCATTTTGAGTGGTGAGAAAAACATAATATTTGAATATGTTAATTAAAGAAAAATACAATCCATGAACTCACTTGAATAAAATACACTTTAGCGAATGAATATTATAAATAGCAATCCCAAACTTCACTGTTGGGTCAACAATAAATCTCTAAAGGAGAGTAGGGAAGCTTGTTGTTAAAGTCTAGTGCATTTGCTTTTTCTTAAGTAACATGTTTGTACCCTAAAATTAGGAAAATCATTTCAAATTGCATTGTGGCAAATAAGACAATTAAAAAAATTACAAAATTTAAATTCAATTGATTATTGACAATGCATTTATCCTTAGAAGATTTTAAAATTGCAATAATTGTAAAAATGCAGTGTTTTGATTTTTAAATTTATTATCAATGTCATTCCATTTTGAGTGGTGAGAAAAATGTAATATTTGAATATGTTAATGGAAGAAAAATGCAAATAATGGACTCACTTGAATAAAATGAACTTTAGTGGATGAATATTATAAATAGTAATCCCAAGTTTCAGTATTAGGTTTAGTATAAATCTTTAGAGGGGAGTGAGGAAACTTCTTAGAGTCCATTGCATTTGCTTGTTCTTTAGTAATATGTTTCCAAATTGAAATTATACAAATGATTACGACTTCCATTGTGGAAGAGGACACAATTAAAAAATTTACAAAATTCAAATTCAACTAATTATTGACAATGCATTTATCCTTAGAAGATTTTCAAATTGCAAAAATTGAAAAAATGGAATGTTTTGATTTTTAAATTTATTGTTAATGCCATTGCATTTTGAGTAGTGAGAAAAACAAACTATTTGAACATGTTAGTTGAAGAAAAATACAAGTAATGGACTCATTTGTATAAAATACACTTTAGTGGATGAATATTATAAATAGCAATCCCAAACTTCAATGTTGGGTTAAGCATAAATCTCTAGAGGAGAGTAGGGAAACTTACTATTAGAGTCCATTGCATTTGCTTTTTCTTAAGTAATATGTTGATACCCTAAATTGAGAAAAATCATTTCAAATTGCATTATGGAAAATCCGACAATTCAAAAAATTACAAAATTTAAATTCAACTAATTATTGACAATAAATTTATCCGTAAAAGACTTTAAAATTTCAAAAATTCAAAAAACGCAATGTTTTGATGTTTAAATTTCTTGTCAATTCCATTTCATTTTGAGTGGTGAGAAAAATATAATATTTGAATATGTTAATTGGAGAAAAATACAATTCATCAACTCACTTGAATAAAATACACTTTAGCAGATGAATATTATAAATAGCAATCCCACGCTTCACTGTTGGGTTAACAATAAATCTCTAGAGGAAAGTAAGGAAGCTTGTTGTTAGAGTCTAGTGCATTGATGAATATTATAAATAGCAATCTCAAACATCAATATTGGGTCAAGCATAAATCCCTACAAGTGAGTGGAAAAACTTCTTATTAAAGGCTATTGCATTTGCTTTTCTTAAGTAACATGTTTGTATCTTAAAATTAGAAAAATCATTTCAAATTCCATTGTGGCAAATAAGTCAATTAAAACAATTACAAAAATTGTAAGAATGCAATGTTTTGATTTTTAAATTTATTGTTAATGTCATTGCATTTTGAGTGGTGACAAAAAATATAATATTTGAATATATTAATTGTAGAAAAAACAAGTAACAAACTCAACTGTATTAAATACACTTTATTTGATGAATATTATAAATAGCAATCTCAAACATCAATATTGGGTCAAGCATAAATCTCTACAAGTGAGTGGAAAAACTTCTTATTAGAGGCTATTGCATTTGCTTTTTCTTAAGTAATATGTTTGTACCCAAAAAATTAGATAAATCATTTCAAATTGCATTGTGGCAAAGGAGACAATTAAAAAAATTACAAAATTTACATTCAATTGATTATTGATAATGCATTATCCTTTGAATTCTTTAAAATTCTAAAAATTGTAAAAATGCAATCTTTTGACTTTTAAATTTATTGTTAATGCCATTGCATTTTAAGTGGTGACAAAAACATAATATTTGAATATGTTAATTGAAGAACAAAACAAGCTATGGACTCAATTGCATAAAATACACTTTAGTAGATTAATATGATAAATAGCAATCTTAGGCTTTAATGTTAGGTCAAGTAATCTCAAGCTTCAATGTTAGGTCATTACAAATGATATTATGGCAAAGGAGGCAATTAAAAAATTTACAAAATTTAAATTCAATTGATTATTGTCAACACATTTATCCCTAGCAGACATTAAAATTCTAAAAATTAAAAAAAAATGCAATGTTTTTATTTTTTAATATATTGTTAATGCCATTGGATTTTGAATGGCACGAAAAACATAATATTTGAACATCTTAATTGAACAAAAATACAATAATGGACTCAATTGTATAAAATTCACTTTAGTAGATATATATTATAAATAGCAATCTCACGTTTCAATGTTAGGTTAAGAATAAATCTCTAGAGGGGAGCGAGAAACTTCTTATTATAGTCCATTACATTTGTTTTTTCTTCAGTAATTTGTTTGTAGACTAAAATTATATAAATTATTACAAATCATATTATGGTAAAGGAGACAATTAAAAAAATTACAAAATTTGCATTCAACTAATTATTGATAATGCATTTACCCCTAGAAGACTTTAAATTTAAAAATTGTAAAAACACAATGTCTTGATTTTTAAATTTATTGTTAATGACATTGCATCTTTAGTAGTGAGAAAAACATAATATTGGAATATATTAATTGATCAAACGTACAAGTAATGAATTCAAATGTATAAAATATACTTCAGTAGATGAATATTATGAATTGCAATCCCAAACTTAAATGCTAGGTCAAGCATGTATCTCTAAAGGGGAGCAGCAAAACTTCTTATTAGAGTTCATTGCATTTGCTTTTTCTTAAGTGATACGTTTGTACCCAAAAATTAGTTAAATCATTTCAAATTGCATTATGGCAAAGGAGACAATTAAAAAAAATTACAAAATTTAAATTCAGCTGATTATTGACAATAGATTCATCCCTATAAGACTTTAAAATTCTAAAAATTGTAAAAATGCAATGTTTTGATTTTTAAATTTAATGTTAATGCCTCTACATTTTCAGTGGTGAGAAAAATATAATATTTGAATATGTTAAATGAGGAAAAATACAAGTAATGGTCTCACTTGTATAAAATATACTTTAGGGGAAGAATATTATAAATACCAATCCCAAACTTCAAAGTTAGGTCAAGTAATATGTTTGCAGACAAAAATTATAAAAATTGCATTGTGGCAAAGGAGATAATTAAAAAAATTATAAAATTTAAATTCAACTGATTATTGATAATGCATTTATCCTATCTTAAAATTCTAAAAATTGTAAAAATATAATGTTTTGATTTTTAAATTTATTGTTAATGTCAATGCATTTTGAGTGGTGAAAAAGACATAATGTTTGAATATGTTAATTGAAGAAAAATACTAGTAATTGACTCATTAGAATAAAATACACTTTAGTGGATGAATATTATAAATAGTAATCCCAAGCTTTAATGTTCGGTCTAACATAAATCTCTAGAGGGAGTGGGGAAACTTCTTATTAGAGTCAATTGCATTTGCTTTTTCTTAAGTAATATTTGTGAACCCAAAAATTAGATAAATTATATCAAATTGCATTGTGGCAAATAAGACAAGTTAAAAATTACAAATTATAAATTCAACTGATTATTGACAATGCATTTATCCCTAGATAACTTTAAAATTGTAAAAATTCTAAGAAGGCAATGTTCAATTTTTAAATTTATTGTTAACGCTATTGCATTTGAGTGGTGAGAAAAACATATTATTTGAATATGTTAATTGAATAAAACTGCATGTAATGGACTCAATTGTATAAAATACACTTTAGTAGAAAAATATTATAAATAGCAATGTCAAGATTCAATATTAGGTCAAGCATATATCTCTAGAGCGGAGTGGGAAAACTTCTTATTAGAGTCCATTGCATTTTCTTTTTCTTATCTAATACGTTTGCAAACTAAAATTATAAAAATCATTACAAATTGCAATGCAGTAAAGGAAAGAATTAAAAAAATTACAAAAGTTAAATTCAACTCATAATTGACAATACATGTATCCCTAGAAGACCTTAAAATTCTAAAAATTGTAAAATGCAATGTTTTGATTTTAAACTTTATTGTTAATGCCATTGTATTTTGAGTGGTGAGAAAAACATAATATTTGAATATGTTAATTGAAGAAAAATACAAGAAATGGATTCACTTGAATAAAATACACTTTAATGGATGACAATTATAAATAGCAATCTCAAGTTTCAATGTTGGGTCAAGCATAAATCTCTAGAGAGGAATGGGGAAACTCTTTATTACAGTCCATTACATTTGCTTTTTTTGAAATAATAAGTTTGTACATAAAAATCAGATAAATCATTTCAAATTGCATTGTGGCAAAGGAGACAATTAAAAAAATTACAAAATTTAAATTCAATTGATTATTGACTATGTATTTATCCCTAAATGACTTTAAAATTGTAAAAATTGTAAAAGGCAATGTTTCGATGTTTAAATTTATTGTTGATACCATTGCATTTGAGTAGTGAGAAAAACATAATATTTGAATATGTTAATTGAAGAAAAATACAAGTTATGGATTCAATTGCATAAAATACACTTTAGTGGATTAATATGATAAATAGCAATCCCAAGCTTTAACGTTGGGTCATTACAAATGACATTGTGGCAGAGAAGACAATTAAAAAATTTACAAAATTTTAATTCAATTGATTATTGACAACACATTTATCCCTAAAAGACATTAAAATTCTAAAAATTAAAAAAAATGCAATGTTTTTATTTTTTAATATGTTGTTAATGCCATTGGATTTTGAATGGCGTGAAAAACATAATATTTGAACATCTTAATTGAACAAAAATACAATAATGGACTCAATTGTATAAAATACACTTTAGTGGATATATATTATAAATAGCAATCTCACGTTTCAATGTTAGATCAAGGCTAAATCTCTAAAGGGGAGTGGGAAAACTTCATATTAGAGTCCATTGCATTTGCTTTTTCTAAAGTAATATGTTTGCATATTAAAATTATAGAAATCATTACAAAATGCATTGTGGTAATGGAGACAATCAAAAAAAATTACAAAACATAAATTCAACTCATTATGGAGAATGCATGTATCTCTAAAAGACTTTAAATTATAAAAGTTGTAAAAATGCAATGTTTTGATTTTTAAATTTCTTATGAATACCATTGCATTTTGCGTGGTGAGAAAAATGTAATATTTGAATATGTTAATTGAAGAAAAATACAAGTAATAAACTTACTTGAATAAAATATACTGTAGTGGATGAATATTATAAATAGCAATCCTAAGCTTCCATGTTGAGTCAAGTGTAAATGTCTAGAAAGGAGTAGGGAAGCTTCATATTGGAGTCCACTGCATTTGCTTTTTCTTAAGTAATATGTTTGTACCCAAAAATTAGATAAATCACTTCAAATTGCATACTGTAGTGGATGAATATTATAAATAGCAATCCTAAGCTTCCATGTTGGGTCAAGTGTAAATGTCTAGAAGGGAGTAGGGAAGCTTCATATTGGAGTCCACTACATTTGCTTTTTCTTAAGTAATATGTTTGTACCCAAAAATTAGATAAATCACTTCAAATTGCATGGTGGCAAAGGAGGCAATTAAAAAATTATAAAATTTTGAATTCAATTGATTATTGACAATGCATTTATCCCTACAAGACTTTAAAATTCTAAAAGTTGTAAAAAAAGCAATGTTTTGATTTTTAAATTTATTGTTAATCCCATTACATTTTGGGTAGTGAGAAAAATATAATATTTGAATATGTTAATTGAAGAAAAATAAAGTAATGGACTCAATTGTATAAAATAGACTTTAGTGGAAGAATATTATAAATAGCAATCCTAAGCTTCAATGTTGGGTGAAGTATAAATCTATAGAGGGGAGCGAGAAAATTTCTTATTAAAGTCTATTGCATTTGTTTTTTCTTAAGTAATATGTTTGAATACTGAAATTATAGAAATCATTACAAATTGTATTGTGGCAAAGGAGATAATTTAAAAAGTTGCAAAATTTATATTCAACTAATTTTTGACAATGTTTTTATCCTTTGAAGACTTTAAAATTCTAAAAATTGTAAAAACGCAATGTTTTGATTTTTAAATTTATTATTAATGACATTGCATCTTGAGTGGTGAGAAAGACATAATATTTGAATAAGTTAATTGATTAAACATACAACTAATGAACTCAAATGTATAAAATATATTTTAGTGGATGAATATTATTAATAGCAATCTTAAGCTTAAATGTTAGGTCAAGCATGTATCTCTAGAGGGGAGTGGCGAAACTTCTTATTAGAGTCCATTGCATTTGCTTTTTCTTAAGTGATACGTTTGTACCCAAAAATTAGTTAAATCATTATAAATTGCATTGTGGCAAAGGAAAGAATTAAAAAAATTACAAAAGTTAAATTCAATTGATAATTGACAATACATGTATCCCTAGAAAACCTTAAAATTCTAAAAATTGTAAAAATACAATGTTTTGATTTTTAAATTTAATGTTAATATCTCTGCATTTTGAGTGGAGAGAAAAACATAATATTTGAATGTGTCAATTGAAGAAAAATACAAGTAATGGGCTTACTTGTATAAAATACACTTTAGGGGAAGAATATTATAAATACCAATCCCAAGTTTCAAAGTTAGGTTAAGGAATATGTTTGCGGACAAAAATTATAAAAATTATTACAAATTTAATTGTGGCAAAGGAGAGAATTAAAAAAATTACAAAAGTTAAATTCAACTAATAATTGACAATGCATGTATCCCTAGAAGACCTTAAAATTCTAAAAATTGTAAAAATGAAATGTTTTGATTTTAAAATTTATTATTAATGTCATTGCATTTTGCGTGGTAAGAAAAACGTAATATTTAAATATGTTAATTGAAGAAAAATACAAGAAATGGACTCACTTGAATAAAATAGACTTTAGTGGATCACAATTATAAATAACAATCTCAAGTTTCAATGTTGAGTTAAGCATAAATCTTTAGAGGGGAGTGGGGAAATTCCTTATTATAATCCATTGCATTTGCTTTTTCTGAAATAATATGTTTGTACATAAAAATCAGATAAATCATTTCAAATTACATTGTGGCAAAGGAGACAATTAAAAAAATTACAAAATTTAAATTCAACTAATTATTGACTATGCATTTATCACTAAATGACTTTAAAATGGTTAAAATTGTAAAAAGCAATGTTTCAATGTTTAAATTTATTATTAATACCATTGCATTTGAGTGTTGAGAAAAAAATAATATTTGAATATGTTAATTGAAGAAAAATACAAGTTATGGACTCAATTGCATAAAATACACTTTAGTGGATTAATATGATAAAGATAAATAATAATCCCGAGTTTCAATGTTGGGTCAAGTATATGTCTCTAAAGGGAAGTGGAAAACTTCTTATTATATTCCATTGCATTTGCTTTTTCTTATGTAATTTGTTTACAAGTTAAAATAATAGAAATCATTACAAATGGCATTGTGGTAGAGGAGATAATTAAAAAATTTACAAAAGTTAAATTCAATTAATTATTGACAATAAATTTATCCCTAGAAGACAATAAAATTCTAAAAATTAAAAAAAATGCAATATTTTTATTTTTTAATATATTTTTAATGTCTTTCAATTTTGCATGGCGTGAAAAACATAATATTTGAACATCTTAATTGAACAAAAATACAAGTAATGGACTGAATTATATAAAATACACTTTAGTGGATGGATATTATAAATAGTCTCTTAAGCATAAATGTTGGGTCAAACATATATCTCTAATGGACACACTTGAACAAAATACACTTTAATGGATGAATATTATAAATAATCATCCCAAGGTTCAATGTTGGGTCTAGCATAAATCTCTAGACAGGAGTGGACAAACTTCTTATTAGACTCCATTGCATTTGTATTTTCTTTAGTAAAATGTTTGTACCCAAAAATTAGAAAAATCATTTCAAATTGCATTGTGGAAAAGGAGACAATTAAAAAAACTACAAAATTTAAATTCAACTGATTATTGACAATTCATTTATCCTTAGAAGACTTTAAAATTTTAAAAATTGTAGAAATGAAATGTTTTGATTTTGAAATTTATTGTTAATGTCATTGCATTTTGAGTTGTGCGAGAAACATAATATTTGAATATCTTAATTGGAAAAAAATACAAGTAAAGAACTCACTTGTATAAAATACACTTTAGTGGATGGATATTATAAATAGTTATCCGAAGCATAAATGTTGGTTCAAGTATATATCCCTAGAGGGGACCAAGGAAACTTTTTATTATAGTCCATTGTAATTTGTACCATTGCATTTGTTTTTCCTTAAGTAATCATTACAAATTGCAATGGGGCAAAGGAGACAATTAAAAAAATTACAAAATTTAAATTCAACTGATAATTAACAATGCATTTATCCTTAAAAGACTTTAAAATTCTAAAAATTGTAAAAATGAAACATTTTGATTTTTAATTTTATTTTTAATGTCATTACATTTTGAGTGGTGAGAAAAACATAATATTTGAATATGTTAATTGAAGAAAAATACAAATAATGAACTCACTTGAATAAAATACACTTTAGTGGATAAATATTACCGATAACAATCCTAAGTTTTAATGTTGGGTCAAGCATAAATCTCTAAAGAGGAGTAGGTAAACTTCTTATTAGAGTGCATTGTATTCACTTTTTCTTAAGTAAGTTGTTTGTTCCCAAAAATTAGACAAATCATTTCAAATTGTATTATGACAAAGGAGACAATTAAAAAGATTACAAAATTTATATTGAACTGATTATTGATTATGCATTTATCCTAAGATGACTTTAAAATTGTAAAAGTTGTAAAAATGCAATGTTTTGATTTTTAAATTTATTATTAATGTCATTGCATTTTTAGTGGTGAGAAAAACATTATGTTTGAATAAGTTAATTGAAGAGAAATACACTTTAGTAGAAAAATATTATAAATAACAATCTCAAGTTTCAAGGTTGGGTCAAGCATATATCTCTTTAGGGGAGTGGGGAAACTTCCTATTAGAGTTCATTGCATTTGTTTTTTCTTAAGTAAGATGTTTGTTCCCAAAAATTAGATAAATCATTCGAAATTGCATTATAGCATAGGAGACAATTAAAAAAATTACTAAATTTAAATTCAACTGATTATTGATTATGCATATATCCCTAAATGACTTTAAAATTGTAAAAGTTGTAAAAATGCAATGTTTTGATTTTTAAATTTATTGTTAATGTCATTGAATTTTGAGTGGCAAGAAAAACATAATACTTGAATATGTTAATTGAACAAAAATACAAGTAATGGACTCACTTGAATAAAATACACTTTAGTCAATGAATATTATAAATAGCAATCCCAAGCTTCAATGTTGGGTGAAGCATATATCTCTAGAGGGGAGTGGGAATACTTCTTATTAGTGTCCATTGCATTTTCTTTTTCTTAAGTAATATGTTTGCACACTAAATTTATAGAAATTATTACAAATTGCATTATGGCAAAGGAGACAATTAAAAAAAACTGCAAATTTTAAGTTTAACTAATTATTGAGAATGCATGTTTCCCTATAAGACTTTAAAATTCTAAAAGTTGTAAAAATGTAATGTTTTGATTTTAAAATTTATTATTAATGTCATTGTATTTAGAGTGGTGAGAAAAACATAATATTTGAATATGTTAATTGAAGAAAAATACAAGTAATGGACTCACTTGAATAAAATACACTTTAGTGGATGAATATTATAAATAGCAATCTCAAACTTCAATGTTGGGTGAGGCATATATCTCTAGAGGGGAGTGGGAATACTTCTTATTAGTGTCCATTGCATTTTCTTTTTCTTAAGTAATAGGTTTGTACCTAAAAATTAGATAAATGATTTCAAATTGCTTTGTGGCAAAGAAGATAATTAAAAAAATTACAAAATTTAAATTCAACTGATAATTGACAATGCTTTTATACAAGAGGAATTTAAAATTCTAAAAATTATAAAAATGCAATGTTTTGATTTTTAAATTTATTGTTAATGTCATTGCATTTTGAGTGGTGAGAAAAACATTATATTTGAATAAGTTATTGAAGAGAAATATATGTAATGGACTCAATTGTAGAAAATACACTTTAGTGAAAAAATATTATAAATAGCAATCATAAGTTTCAATGTTAGGTCAAGCATATATGTCTTGAGGGGAGGGGGAAACTTCTTATTATACTCCATTGCATTTGTTTTTTTTTAAGTAATATGCTTGCAGATTAAAATTATAAAAATCAGTACAAATTGCATTGGGGTAAAGGAGACAATTAAAAAAATTACAAAATTTAAATTCAACTAATAATTGACAATCCATTTATCCCTAGAAGACTTTAAAATTCTAAAAATTGTAAAAATGCAACATTTTGATTTTTAAATTTATTGTTAATGCCATTGCATTTTGAGTGGTGAGAAAAACATAAAGTTTTAATATGTTAATTAAAGAAAAATTATAGAAATCATTACAAATTGCATTGTGGCAAAGGAGACAATTCAAAAAAATTTCAAATTTTAAGTTCAACTAATTATTGAGAATGCATGTTTCCCTATAAGACTTTAAAATTCTAAAAGTTGTAAAAATGCAACATTTTGATTTTTAAATTTATTATTAATGTCATTGCATTTTGAATGGTGAGAAAAACATAATATTTGAATATATTAATTGAAGAAAAATATAAGTAATGGACTCACTTAAATAAAATATACTTTAGTGGATGAATATTATAAATAGTAATCCCAAGTTTCAATGTTGGGTAAGGCATATATCTCTAGAGGGGAGTAGGAATACTTCTTATTATTATCCATTGCATTTTCTTTTTCTTAGGTAATAAGTTTGTACCTAAAAATTAGATAAATGATTTCAAATTGGATTGTGGCAAAAAGACAATTAAAAAAATTATAAAATTTAAATTCAACTGATAATTGACAATGCTTTTATCCCAAGAAGACTTTAAAATTCAAAAAATTGTAAAAATGTAATGTTTTGATTTGTAAATTTATTGTTAATGTCCTTGCATTTTGAGTGGTAAGAAAAATATAATATTTGAATATGTTAATTGAAGAAAAATTCAAGTAATGGACTCATTTGAATAAAATACACTTTAGTGGATGAATATTACAAATAACAATCTTAAGCATCAACGTTGGGTCAAGCATTGTTGTTCCCACAACCTTGTATGGGTTGTAATTGTTGCCAACCAGATCTAAGTGTGCAAGCAGAAGTGGCTCCATTGCATTTGTTTTTTCTTAAGTAATATGCTTGCAGATTAAAATGATAGAAATCATTACAAATTGCATTGGGCCAAAGCAAACAATTAATAAAATTACAAAATTTAAATTCAACTGATAATTGATAATGCATTTATCCCTAGAAGACTTTAAAATTCAAAAAATTGTAAAAATGCAATGTTTTGATTTTTAATTTTATTGTTAATGTCATTGTGTTTTGAGTGGTGAGAAAACATTATATTTGAATAAACTATTGAAGAGAAAAACAAGTAATGGACTCAATTGCAGAAAATACACTCTAGTGGAAGAATGTTAGAAATAGCAATCCCAAGTATCAATGTTGGGTTAAGCATATATCTCTTGAGGGGAGGGGGAAATTTCTTATTATAGTCCATTGCATTTGTTTTTCCTTAAGTAATATGCTTGCAAATTAAAATTATATAAATCATTACAAATTGCAATGGGGCAAAGGAGACAATGAAAAAAATTTCAAAATTTAAATTCAACTGATAATTGACAATGCATTTGTCCCTATAAGACTTTAAAATTCAAAAACCTGTAAAAATGCAACGTTTTGATTTTTAATTTTATTGTTAATGCCATTGCGTTTTGAGTGGTGAGAAAACATTATATTTGAATAAGCTATTGAAGAGAAATACAAGTAATGGACTCAATTGTAGAAAATACATTTTAGTATAAGAAAATTATAAATAGTAATTCCAAGTTTCAATGTTAGGTCAAGCATATATCTCTAGAGGGGAGGGGGAACCTTCTTATGTTTTTTGTCAGTAATATGTTGGAGACTAAAATTATAGAAATCATTACAAATTGCCTTGGGGGAAAGGAGACAATTAAAAAAATTACAAAAATTTAAATTTAACTGATTATTCACAATACTTTTATTCATAAAAACTTTAAAATTCTAAAAATTATAAAAATGCAATGTTATGATTTTTAATATTATTGTTAAAGTGATTGCATTTTGAGTGGTGAGAAAAACATAATATTTGAATATGTTAATTGAAGAAAAATACGAGTAATGGACTCACTTAAATAAAATACACTTTAATGGATGAATATTATAAGTAGCAATCATAAGTTTTAACGTTGGGTCAATCATAAGTCTTTAGAGGGGAGTGGGCAACCTTCTTTTTGGAGTCCATAGGATGTGCTTTTTCTTAAGTAATATGTTTGTAGATTATAATTATAGAAACCATTAGAAATTGCCTTGGGGCAAATGAGACAATTAAAAAAATTACAAAAATTTAAATTTAATTGATTATTCACAATGTTTTTATCCATAGAAAACATTAAAATTCTAAAAATTGTAAAAATGCAATGTTTTGATTTTTAATATTATTTTTAATGTCATTGCATTTTGAGTGGTGAGAAAAACATTATATTTGAATAAGTTATTGAAGAGAAATACAAGTAATGGACTCAATTGTAGAAAATACACTTTAGTAGAAGAATCTTATAAATAACAATCCCAAGATTCAATGTTGGGTCAAGCATATATCTCCTGAGGGGAGGGGGAAACTTCTTATTATAGTCCATTGCATTCGTTTTTTCTTAAGTAATATGCTTGCAGATTAAAATTATAGAAATCATCACAAATTGCATTGGGGCAAAGGAAACAATTAAAAAATTTTCAAAATTTAAATTCAACTAATAATTAACAATACATTAATCCCAAGAAGACTTTAAAATTCAAAAAATTGTAAAAATGCAATGTTTTAATTTTTAATTTTATTGTTAATGCCATTACATTTTGTTTAAGGAGAAAAACATAATATTTAAATATGTTAATTGAAGGAAAATACAGGTAATGAACTCACTCGAATAAAATACACTTTAGTGGATAGATATTACAGATAACAATCCCAAGTTTCAATGTTGAGTCAAGCATAAATCTCTAGAGGGGAGTGGACAAACTAACTTTTAGATTCCATTTTTGTACCCAAAAATTACATAAATCATTTCGAATTGCATTGTGGCATAGGAGACAATTAAAAAAATTACAAAATTTATCTTCAATTGATTATTAACAATTCATTTATCCTTAAAAGACTTTAAAATTCTAAAAATTGTAAAAATGCAATGTTTTGATTTTTAAATTTATTATTAATGTCATGGCATTTTAAGTAGTGAGAAAAACATTATATTTGAATAAGTTATTGAGGAGAAATATGAGTAATGGACTTAATTGTAGAAAATACAATTTACTAGAAGAATGTTATAAATAGCAATCTCAAGCTTCAATGTTGGGTCAAACATATATCTCTTGAGGGGAGGGGGAAACTTCTTATTATAGTCCATTGCATTTGTTTTTTCTTACGTAATATACTTGGAGATTAAAATTATAGAAATTATTACAAATTGCATTAGGGCAAAGGAGACAATGAAAAAAATTACAAAATTTAAATTCAACTGATAATTGGCAATGCATTTATCCCTCAAAGACTTTAAAATTCTAAAATTTGTAAAAATGCAACGTTTTCATTTTTAATTTTATTGTTAATGCCATTGCATTTTGAGTGGAAAGAAAAACATTATATTTGAATATGTTAATTGAAGAAAACTACAAGTAATGAACTCACTTGAATAAAATAGACTTTAGTGGATGGATATTACAAATAGCAATCCTAAGCTTCAATGTTGGGTTAAGCATAAATCTTTAGAGGGGAGTGGGCAAATTTCCTTTTGGAGTCCATTGCATCTATTTTTTCTCAAGTAATATGTTTTTACCCAAAAATTAGATAAATCATTTCCAATTGCATTGTGGCAAAGGAGACAATTAAAAAAATTATAAAACTTAAATTTAACTGATAATTGGCCATGTATTTATCCCAAGAAGACTTTAAAATTCTAAAAATTATAAAAATGCAATGTTTTGATTTTTAAATTTATTGTTAATGCCATTGCATTTTGAGTGGTGAGAAAAACATAATATTTGAATATGTTAATTGAAGAGAAATACATGTAATGGACTCACTTTAATAAAATACACTTTAGTGGATGAATATTATAAATAGCAATCCCAAGTTTTAATGTTGGGTGAAGCATATATCTCTAGAGGGGACTAGAAAAACTTCTTATTAGAGTCCATTACATTTGCTTTTTCTTAAGTAATATGTTTGCAAACTAAAATTATCGAAATCATTTCAAATTGCGTTAGGCAAACTAAAATTATCGAAATCATTTCAA
Organism: Bruguiera gymnorhiza; assembly: GCA_020883675.1. NCBI lineage: Eukaryota > Viridiplantae > Streptophyta > Magnoliopsida > Malpighiales > Rhizophoraceae > Bruguiera > Bruguiera gymnorhiza. Next base: position 705,708 of record JAIRCJ010000014.1, on the reverse strand, counting down.
ATTGCGTTGGGCAAACTAAAATTATTGAAATCATTTCAAATTGCGTTGGGGCAAAGGAGACAATTAAAAAAATTACAAAAATTTAAATTTAATTGATTATTCACAATGTTTTTATCCGTACAAAACTTTAAATTTCTAAAAATTGTAAAAATGCAATATTTTGATTTTTAATATTATTGTTTATGTGATTTCATTTTGAGTAGTGAGAAAAACATAATATTTGAATATGCTAATTGAAGAAAAATACAATTCATGAACTCACTTGAATAAAATACACTTCAGTAGATAAATATTACAAATAGCAATGCCTAGTTTAAATGTTAAGTCAAGCACAAGTCTCTAGAGGGAAGTGGGCAAAATTCTTTTTGGAGTCCATTGCATGCATTTTTTCTTAAGTAATATGTTTGCAAACTAAAATTATAAAAATTATTACAAATTGCCATGGGGCAAACGAGACAATTTAAAAAATTACAAAATTTAAATTTAATCGATTATTCACAATGCTTTTATCTGTAGAAAACTTTAAAATTCTAAAAATTGTAAAAATGCAATGTTTTGATTTTTAAATTTATTGTTAATGCCATTGCAGTTTGAGTGGTGAGAAAAACATAATATTTGAATATGTTATTTGAAGCGAAATACAAATAATGAACGCACATGAATAAAATACACTTTAGTTGAAGGATATTACAAATAGCAATCCCAAGTTTCAATGTTGGGTGAAGCATAAATCTCTAGAGGGGAGTGGGCAAACTTCTTTTTAGAGTGCATATCATGTGCTTTTTCTTAAGTAATATGTTTGTAGATTAAAATTATAAAAATCATTAGAAATTTCCTTGGGGCAGAGGAGACAATTAAAAAAATTACAAAAATTTAAACTCAACTGATTATTCATAATGCTTTCATCCATTGAAAACTTTAAAATTCTAAAAATTGTAAAAATGCAACGTTTTGATTTTTAATATTATTATTAATGTCATTGCATTTTGAGTAGTGAGAAAAACATTAAAATTGAATAAGTTAATTGAAGAAAATACACTTTAGTGGAAGAATCTTATAAATAGCAATCCCAAGTTTCAATGTTAGATCAAGTATATATCTCTTGAGAGGAGGGGGAAACTTCTTATTATAGTCCATTGCATTTGTTTTTTCTCAAGTAATATGCTTGTAGATTAAAATTATAGAAATCATTACAAATTGCATTTGGGCAAAGGAGACAAAAAAAAATTACAAAATTTAAATTTAACTGATAATTGACAATACATTTATCCCTAAAAGACTTTAAAATTCTAAAAATTGTAAAAATGCAATGTTTTGATTTTTAATTTTATTGTTAATGTCATTGCATTTTGAGTAGTGAGTAAAACATTGTATTAAAATAAGTTATTGAAGAGAAATACAAGTAATGGACTCAATTGTAGAAAATACATTTTAGTGAAGAATGTTATAAATAACAATCCCAAGCTTCAATGTTGGGTCAAACATAAATCTCTTGAGGGGGGGAACTTTTTATTATAGTCCATTGCATATGGTTTTTCTTAAGTAATATGCTTACAGATTAAAATTATAGAAATTATTACAAATTGCATTAGGGCAAAGGAGACAATGAAAAAAATTATAAAATTTAAATTTAACTCATAATTGACAATGCATTTATCCCTAGAAGACTTTAAACTTCTAAAAATTGTAAAAATGCAACCTCTTGATTTTTCATTTTATTGTTAATACAACTGCACTTTGAGTGATGAGGAAAACATAATATTTGAATATGTTAATTGAAGAGAAATACAAGTAATGAACTCAATTGTGGATGGATATTACAAATAGCAATCCCAAGTTTCAACGTTGGCCCAAGTATAAATTTCTAGAGGACAGTAGGCAAACTTCTTTTTAGAGTCCTTTGCATGCGTTTTTTCTTAGGTAATATGTTTGTAGACTAAAATTATAAAAATCATTACAAATTGCATTGGGGCAAAGGAGACAATTAAAAAAAATTACAAAATTTAAATTCAACTGATAATTGACAATGCATTATTCCCTAGAAGACTTTAAAATTCTAAAAATTGTAAAGATGCAACCATTTGATTTTTAGTTTTATTATTAATGTCATTGCATTTTGAGTGGTGAGAAAAATATAATATTTGAATATGTTAATTGAAGAAAAATACAGGAAATGAACTCACTTGAATAAAATACACTTTAGTGGATGGATATTACAAGTAGCAATCCCAAGCTTCAATGGTGGGTCAAGCACATATCTCTTAAGGGGAGAGGGCAACTTCTTATTATAGGCCATTGCATTTGTTTTTTCTTAAGTAATATGCTTGCAGATTAATATTAGAGAAATCGTTACAAATTGCATTGGGGCAAATAAGACAATTAAAAAAATTATAAAATTTAAATTCAATTGATAATTCACAACGTATTTATCCCTAGAAGACTTTAAAATTCTAAAAATTGTAAAAATGCAACGCTTTGATTTTTAATTTTATTGTTAATACCATTGCATTTTGACTGGTGAGAAAAATATAATATTTGAATATATTCATTGAAGAAAAATACAAGTAATGAACTCACTCGAATAAAATGCACTTTAGTGGATGAAATATTACAAATAGCAATCCTAAACTTCAATGTTGGGTCAAGCATAAATCTCTAGAGGGGAGCAGGCAAACTTCCTTTTACGGTCCATTGCATGTGCTTTTTCTTAAGTCATATATTTTCAGCCTAAATTATAGAAATCATTAAAAATTATGTTGAGGCACAGGAGACAATTAAAAAAATCACAAAATTTAAATTCAATTGATTATTCATAATGCTTTTATCCGTAGAAAAATTTAGAATTCTAAAAATTATAAAAATGTAACGTTTTGATTTTTAATATTATTGTTAATGCCATTGCATTTTGAGTGGTGAGAAAAACATTATATTTGAATAAGTTATTGAAGGGAAATACAAGTAATGGACTCAATTGTAGAAAATACACTTTAGTGGAAGAATGTTATAAATAGCAATCCCAGGCTTTAATTTTTGGTCAAGTTTATATCTTTTGAGGGGAGGGGGAAACTTCTTATTATTGTCCATTGCATTTGTTTTCCTTATGTAATATGCTTGCAAATTGAAATTATATAACTTATTAAAAATTGCATTGGGGCAAAGGAGACAATGAAAAAAAATTACAAAATTTAAATTCAACTAATAATTGACAATGCATTTATCCCTAAAAGACATTAAAATTCTAAAAATTGTAAAAATGCAATATTTTGATTTTTACATTTTATGTTAATGCCATTGGATTTTGAGTGGTGAGAAAAACATAATATTTGAATATGTTAATTGAAAAAAAATACGAGTAATGGACTCACTTGGATAAAATACACTTTAATGGATAAATATTATAAGTAGCAATCCTAAACTTCAAGGTTGGGTCAAGCATAAATCTCTAAAGTGGAGTGGGCAAACTTCTTTTTGGAGTCTATTGCATGCGCTTTTCTTAAGTAATATGTTTGCAGACTAAAATTATAGAAATCATTACAAATTGCTTTGGGGCAAATTAGACAATTAAAAAAATTACAAAATTTTAATTCAACTGATTATTCACAATGCTTTTATCCATAGACAATTTTAAAATTCTAAAAATTGTAAAAATGCAACGTTTTGATTTTTAATTTTATTGTTAATGCCATTGCATTTTGAGTAGAGAGAAAAACATAATATTTGAATACGTTAATTGAAGAAAACTACAAGTAATGAGCTCACTTGGATAAAATACACTTTAGTGGATGAATATTACAAATAGCAATCCCAAGCTTTAATGTTGGGTCAAGCATAAATCTCTAGAGAGGAAGGGGCAAACTTCTTTTTAGAGTTCTTTGCATGTGCTTTTTCTTAAGTAATATGTTTGTAGACTAAAATTATAGAAATCATTACAAATTGCCTTGGGGCAAAGGAGACAAATAAAAAATTTTGAAAAGTTTAAATTCAACTGATAATTGACAATACATTTATGCCTAGAAGAGTTTAAAATGCTAAAAATTGTAAAAATACAACGTTTTGATTTTTAATTTTATTGTTAATGCCATTGTATTTTGAGTGGAGAGAAAAACATAATATTTGAATATGTTAATTGAAGAAAACTACAAGTAATGAACTCACTTGAATAAAATACACTTTAGTGGATGGATGTTACAAATATCAATCTCAAACTTCAAAGTTAGGTCAAGCATAAATCTTTAGAGGGGAGTGGGCAAACTTCTTCTAGAGTCCTTTGCATGCGTTTTTTTTTTTTTTTAAGGAATATGTTTGTAAACTAAAATTATAGAAATCATTACAAATTGCCTTGGGGCAAAGGAGATAATTAAAAAATTTTCAAAAATTTAAATTCAATTGATAATTGAAAATACATTTATCCCTATAAGACTTTAAAATTCTAAAAATTGTAAAAATGCAACGTTTTGATTTTTAATTTTATTGTTAATGCCATTGAATTTTGAGTGGTGAGAAAAACATAATATTTGAATATGTTCATTGAAGAAAAATACAAGTAATGAACTCACTCGAATAAAATGCACTTTAGTAGATGAATATTACAAATAGCAATTCCAGGCTTGAATATTAGGTCAAGCATAAATCTCTAGAGGGGAGCAAGCAAACTTCTTTTTATGGTCCATTGCATGCGCTTTTTCTTAAGTAATATATTTTCAGCCTAAATTATAGAAATCATTAAAAATTGCATTGAGGCACAGGAGACAATTAAAAAAATTACAAAATTTAAATTCAACTGATTATTCACAATGCTTTTATCCGTAAAAAAATTTAAAATTCTAAAAATTGTAAAAATGCAACGTTCTGATTTTTAATATTATTGTTAATGTCATTGCATTTTGAGTGGTGAGAAAAACATTATATTTGAATAAGTTATTGAAGGGAAATACAAGTAATGGACTCAATTGTAGAAAATACACTTTAGTGGAAGAATATTATATATAACAATCTCAATCTTCAATGTTGGGTTAAGCATATATGTCTTTAGGGGAAGGGGAAACTTCTTATTATAGTCCATTGCATTTGTTTTTTCTTGAATAATATGCTTGCAGATTAAAATTATAGTAGCCATTACAAATTGCATTGGAGCAAAGGAGACAATTAAAAAAATTACAAAATTTAAATTCAATTGATTATTCACAATGATTTTATCCATAAAAAAATATTTGACTATGTTCATTGAAGAGAAATACAAGTAATGAACTCACTTGAATAAAATGCACTTTAGTGGATGGATATTACAAATAGCAATCTCAAGTTTCATTGTTGGGTCAAGCATAAATTTCTAGAAGGGAGGGGGCAAACTTGTTTTTAGAGTCCATTGCATGCATTTTTTCTTAAGTAATATGTTTGCAAACTAAAATTATAGAAATCATTATAAATTGCATTGGAACAAAATAGACAATTAGAAAAACTACAAAATTTAAATTCAATTAATTATTCACAATGGTTTTATCCATAGAAAACTTTAAAATTCTAAAAATTGTAAAAAAACAATGTTTTGATTTTTCTATTTATTGTTCATACCATTGCATTTTGAGTGATTAGAAAAACATAATATTTGAATATGTTAATTAAAGAGAAATACAAGAATTGAACTCACTTGAATAAAATACATTTTAGTGGATGGATATTACAAATAGCAATCCCAAACTTCATTGTTGGGTCAAGCATAAATCTCTAGAGGGGAGGGGGCAAACTTCTTTTTAGAGTTCATTGCATGCACTTTTTCTTAAATAATATGTTTGCAGACTAAAATTATAGATATTATTACAAATTGCCTTGGCGCAAAGGTGACATTTAAAAAAATTTCAAAAATTTAAATTCAACTGATAATAGACAATACATTGATCGTTAAAAGACTTTAAAATTCCAAAAATTGTAAAAATGCAACATTTTGATTTTTAATTTTATTGTTAATGTCATTGCATTTTAAGTGATGAGAAAAACATAATATTTGAATATTTTAATTGAGGAAAAATACAAGTAATGAACTCAATTGAATAAAATACACTTTAGTGGATAGATATTACAAATAACAATCCTAAGCTTCAATGTTGGGTCAAGCAAAAATCTCTAGAGGTGAGTGGTTAAACTTTTGTTTAAATTCCATTGCATGCGCTTTTTCTTAAGTAATATGCTTACAGACTAAAATTATAGAAATCATTACAAATTGCATTGGGGTAAAGGAGACAATTAAAAAAAATACAAAATTTAAATTCAATTGATAATTGACAATGCATTTATCCTTAGAAAACTTTAAAATTCTAAAAATTGTAAAAATGCAATGTTTTGATTTTTAATTTTATTGTTAACGCCATTGCATTTTGAGTGGTAAGAAAAACATAATATTTGAATATGTTAATAGAGGAAAATACAAGTAATGAACTCACTTGAATAAAACACACTTTAATAGATGGATATTACAAATAGCAATCCCAAGCTTCAATGTTGGGTCAAGCAGAAATCTCTCTTAGGGAGTGGGCAAACTTCTTTTTAGGCTCCATTACGTGTGCTTTTTCTTAAGTAATATGCTTGCAAACTAAAATTATAGAAATCATTACAAATTGCATTAGGGTAAAGGAGAAAATTAATAAAATATAAAAAATTCAAATTCAACTAATAATTGAGAATGCATTTATCCCTAGAAAACATTAAAATTCTAAAAATTGTAAAAATCAAATGTTTTGATTTTTATTTTTATTGTTAATGTCATTGCATTTTGAGTGGTGAGAAAAACATAATATTTGACTATGTTAATTGAAGAAAATACAAGTAATGAACTCACTTGAATAAAATACACTTTAGTGGATGGATATTACGAATAGCAATCCTAAGCATCAATGTTAGGTCAAGCAGAAATCTCTAGAGGGGTATGGGTAAACTTCTTTTTAGAGTCTATTCCGTGTTCTTTTTCTTAAGTAATATGCTTGTAAACTAAAATTATAGAAATCATTACAAATTGCATTGGGATAAAGAGACAATTAAAAAAATTACAAAATTTAAATTCAATTGAAAATTGATAATGAATTTATCCCTAGAAAACATCAAAATTCTAAAAACAGTAAAAATGCAACATTTTGATTTTTAATTTTATTGTTAATTCCATTGCATTTTGAGTGGTAAGAAAAATATAATATTAGAATATGCTAATTGAAGAAAAATATAAGTAATGGACTAACTTGAATAGAATACACTTTAGTGGATGGATATTTCAAATAGCAATCCCAAGAATCAATGTTGGGTCAAGCAAAAATCTCTAGAGGGGTGTGGGCAAACTTCTTTTTAGAGTCCATTCCATGTTCTTTTTTTTAAGTAATATGCTTGCAAACTAAAATTATAGAAATCATTACAAATTGCATTAGGGTAAAGGAGAAAATTAATAAAATATAAAAAATTCAAATTCAACTAATAATTGAGAATGCATTTATCCCTAGAAAACATTAAAATTCTAAAAATTGTAAAAATCCAATGTTTTGATTTTTATTTTTATTGTTAATGTCATTGCATTTTGAGTGGTGGGAAAAACATAATATTTGACTATGTTAATTGAAGAAAATACAAGTAATGAACTCACTTGAATAAAATACACTTTAGTGGATGGATATTACGAATAGCAATCTCAAGCATCAATGTTGGGTCAAGCAGAAATCTCTAGAGGGGTATGGGTAAACTTCTTTTTAGAGTCTATTCCGTGTTCTTTTTCTTAAGTAATATGCTTGTAAACTAAAATTATAGAAATCATTACAAATTGCATTGGGATAAAGAGACAATTAAAAAAATTACAAAATTTAAATTCAATTGAAAATTGATAATGAATTTATCCATGGAAAACATCAAAATTCTAAAAACAGTAAAAATACAACGTTTTGATTTTTAATTTTATTGTTAATTCCATTGCATTTTGAGTGGTGAGAAAAATATAATATTAGAATATGCTAATTGAAGAAAAATACAAGTAATGGACTAACTTGAATAGAATACACTTTAGTGGATGGATATTTCAAATAGCAATCCCAAGCATCAATGTTGGGTCAAGCAGAAATCTCTAGAGGGGTGTGGGCAAACTTCTTTTTAGAGTCCATTCCATGTTCTTTCTTTTAAGTAATATGCTTGCAAACTAAAATTATAGAAATCATTACAAATTGCATTGGGGTAAAGAGACAATTAAAAAAATTACAAAATTTAAATTCAATTGAAAATTGACAATGCTTTTATCCCTAGAAAACATCAAAATTCTAAAAACAATAAAAATGCAATGTTTTGATTTTTAATTTTATTATTAATTCCATTGCATTTTGAGTGGTGAGAAAAACATAATATTTGAATATGTTAATTGAAGAAAATACAAGTAATGAACTCACTTGAATAAAATACACTTTAGTGGATAGATATTTCAAATAGCAATCCTAAACTTCAATGTTGGGTTAAGGGGAAATCTCTACAGGGGTGTGGGCAAACTTCTTTTTAAAGTCCATTGCATGTGCTTTTTCTTAAGTAATATGCTTGCAAACTAAATTTATAGAAATCATTACAAATTGCATTAGGGTATAAGAGACAATTAAAAAAATATACAAAATTCAAATTCAACCGATAATTGATAATGCATTCATCCCTAGAAAACATTAAAATTCTAAAAGTTGTGAAAATGCAATGTTTTGATTTTTAATTTTATTGTTAATGTCATTGCATTTTGAGTGGTGAGAAAAACATAATATTTGACTTTTTTAATTGAAGAAAATACAAGTAATGAACGCACTTCAATAAAATACACTTTAGTGGATGGATATTACAAATAGCAATTCCAAGCATTAATGTTGGGTCAAGCAGAAATCTTTAGAGGTGAGTGGTTAAACTTCTTTTTAGAGTCCATTGCATGCGGTTTTTCTTAAGTAATATGCTTGCAGACTAAAATTATAGAAACCATTACAAATTGCATTGGGGTAAAAGAGACAATTAAAAAAAATACAAAATTTAAATTCAATTGATAATTGACAATGCATTTATCCTTAAAAAACTTTAAAATTCTGAAAATTGTAAAAATGCAATGTTTTGATTTTTAATTTAATTGTTTACGCCATTGCATTTTGAGTGGTGAGAAAAATATAATATTTAAATATGTTAATAGAGGAAAATACAAGTAGTGAACTCATTTAAATAAAACACACTTTAATAGATGGATATTACAAATAGCAATCCTAAGTTTCAATGTTGGATGAAGCAGAAATCCCTCTTAGGGAGTGGGCAAACTTCTTTTTAGACTCCATTACGTGCGCTTTTTCTTAAGTAATATGCTTGCAGACTAAAATTATAGAAATCATTACAAATTGTATTAGGATAAAGGAGACAATTAATAAAATATAAAAAATTCAAATTCAACTGATAATTGAGAATGCATTTATCCCTAGAAAACATTAAAATTTTAAAAATTGTAAAAATGCAATATTTTGGTTTTTAATTTTATTGTTAATGTCATTGCATTTTGAGTGGTGAGAAAAACATAATATTTGACTATCGTAATTAAAGAAAATACAAGTAATGAACTCACTTGAATAAAATACACTTTAATGGATGGATATTACAAATAGCAATTCCAAAGTTTCAATGTTGGGTCAAGCAAAAATCTCTAGAGGGGTGTGGGCAAACTTCTTTTTAGAGTCCATTATGTATGCTTTTTCTTAAGTAATATGCTTACATGCTAAAATTATAGAAATCATTACAATTTGCATTGGGGTAAAAAGAAAATTAAAAAAATTACAAAATTTAAATTCATCTGAAAATTGACAATGCATTAATCCCTATAACACTTTTAAATTCTAAAAATTGTAAAAATGCAACATCTTGATTTTTAATTTTGTTATTAATGTCATTGCATTTTAAGTGGTGACAAAAACATAATATTTGAATATGTTAATTGAGGAAAATACAAGTAATGAACCCACTTGAATAAAATACACTATAATGGATCGATATTACAAATAGCAATCCTAAGCTTCAATGTTGGGTTAAGTAGAAATTTCTATAAGGGTGTGCGTAAACTTCTTTTTAGAGTTCATTGCATGTGTTTTTTCTTAAGTTATATGCTTATAGACTAAAATTATAGAAATCACTGCAAATTGCATTGGGGTAAAAGAGACAATTAAAAAAATAGAAAATTTAAATTCAATTTATAATTGACAATGCATTTATCCCTAGAAAACTTTAAAATTCTAAAAATAGTCAAAATGCAATGTTTTGATTTTTAATTTTACTGTTAACGCCATTGCATTTTGAGTGGTGAGAAAAACATAATATTTGAATATGTTAATTGAGGAAAATACAAGTAATGAACTACCTCGAATAAAATACACTTCAATGGATGGATATTACAAATAGCAATCCTAAGCTTCAGTGTTGGGTCAAGCAAAAATCTCTATAGGTGAATGGGCAAACTTCTTTTTAGAGTCCAACACATGTGCTTTTTCATAAGTAATATGCTTACAAACTAAAATGATAGAAATCATTACTAATTGCAGTGGTGTAAAAGAGACAATTAAAAAAAATACAAAATTTAAATTTAATTGATAATTGACAATGCATTTATCCCCGTAAAACTTTAAAGTTCTAAAAATTGTCAAAATGAAACATTTTGATTTTTAATTTTATTGTTAATTCCATTGCATTTTGGGTGGTGAGAAAAATATAATATTTGAATTTGTCAATTGAAGAAAATACAAGTAATGAACTCACTTAAATAAAATACCCTTTAATGGATGGATATTACAAATAGTAATCCCAAGTTTCAATGTTAGGTCAAGTAGAAATCTCTATAGGGGTGTGGGCAAACTTTTTTCTAGAGTCCATTGTAAGCATTTTTTCTTAAGTAATATGCTTGCAGACTAAAATTATAGAAATCATTACAAATTGCATAGGGCTAAATGAGACAATTAAAAAATTACAAAATTTAAATTCAACTAATAATTGACAATGCATTTATTCCTAAAAAACTTTAAAATTCTAAAAATTGTCAAAATGTAATGTTTTGATTTTTAATTTTATTGTTAACGCCATTGCATTTTGAGTGGTGAGAAAAACATAATATTTAAATATGTTAATTGAGGAAAATACAAGTAATCAACTCACTCGAATAAAATACACTTTAATGGATGGATATTACAAATAGCAATGCCAAGCTTCAACGTTGGTTCAAGTAGAAATCTCTAAAGGTGAGTGTGCAAACTTCTTTTTAGAGTCCATTGCATGCGCTTTTTCTTAAGTAATATGCTTGCAAACTAAAATTGTAAAAATGATTACAAATTACATTAGGGTAAAAGAGACAATTAAAAGAAATACAAAATTTAAATTCAATTGATAATTGATAATGCATTTATCCCTAGAAAGCCTTAAAATTCTAAAAATTGTAAAAATGCTATGTTTTGATTTTTAATTATGTTTTGATTTTTAATTTTATTGTTAACACCATTGCATTTTGAGTGGGGAGAAAAACATAATATTTGAATATGTTAATTGAGGAAAATACAAGTAATGAACTCACTTGAATAAAATACACTTTAATGGATGGATATTACATATAGATATCGCAAGTTTCAATGTTGGGTCAAGCAAAAATCTCTCTAAGTGAGTGGGCAAGCTTCTTTTTAGAGTCCATTGCATGCGTGTAATATGCGTGTCTACCCTTCTTCTAGCTTGTCTTGCCTCTATTGAATTGAAAGACTGCTCCACTGCTGCTTAGAAGTTCACCGCAACGCTCTCTAACCTTTCTTGAAGAAATCTGGAAATATGTTGAGTTCTTTCCGATGCTTCGCCGAATTCCTTCTCTAGGTTGTCTCACACAGCTCCTGCTTTCACTGTCTCATGGTCTCACCCGTCTCCTATTTCACAGTCTTACTGTTTCACAGCCTGTCCTCACCCTTCTGGTTTGTCACGCCGTTGCACATTCTGGTCTCACGCCGTCTCCTGACGTACACCCACACTTCTGGTCTACCGTCTCATGTCTCTTGGCCTGCCTCACGCTACTGGTTTTTCTGGTTCACGTCTCTCGGCCTGCCTCATGCTTCTAGTCTGCTGTCTTCTCTTCTGGGTGGTCTTACGGATAGTAGGTCTGCTGTATTCTCTTCCGGGTGATCTCACAGATACCAGGTCTGCTGTCTTCTCTTCCGAGTGGTCTCTTTCTTATTTCTCCTCTTGCTGGTTGTGCATTTCAGGTTTGCTTGCAGGACATGTTTCTGGTTTGCTTGCAGGACATGTTTCTAGTTTCCTTGCAAGAGGTCACATGTTCTGGTTTGCTCTCCCGGTGGTGACGTTTCTGGTTTACTTTCCCAGTGGTGTCATTTCTGATCTCTTTTCGTTCTGCTCTCTTTTCGATCGTCTCCTCTTGACCTCTGTTCTTCATTCAGCCCCCCTTTCAGTCGTCTCCTCTCTTTCTCTTTTTTTTTGCCGACAGTGGGGTTCCCTTTTGGTATATTATTTTCTCTTCTTTTTGGCCGATTGTTGTAGGGTTGCTGTTTATTCAATTTTGTTGGCCCCCCCTTTTTTGTTTTGGCTTCCAAGGCCTATGTATACTCTCTTCCATGAAACCCTAATAGGGCTTACGTGGCAGATTTACGTTCTTGCCCTTATGCGGCAGATTTACTTTCTTGCCCTTCCATGTGGCTTTACTTTCTTGCACACTTAACCCTAGTTGACAACAATTACAACCCATACAAGGCTGTGGGAACAACACCTAGAAAACATTAAAATTCTAAAAATTGTAAAATGCAATGTTTTGATTTTTAATTGTATTGTTAATGTCATTGCATTTTGAGTGTTGAGAAAAACATAATATTTGACTATGTTAATTGAAGAAAATACAAGTAATGAACTCACTTGAATAAAATACACTTTAGTGAATGGATCTTACAATTAGTAATCCCAAGCATAAATGTTGGGTCAAGCAAAAATCTCTATAGGGGTGTGGGCAAACATCTTTTTAGAGTCCATTGCGTGTGCTTTTTCTTAAGTAATATGCTTGCAGACTAAAATTATAGAAATCATTACAGATTGCGTTGGGGTAAACAGACAATTAAAAAAATTATAAAATTTAAATTTAACTAAAAATTGATAATGCATTTATTGCTAGAAAACTTCAAAATTCTAAAAATTGTAAAAATTCAACGTTTTGATTTTTATTTTAATTGTTAATTCCATTGTATTTTGAGTGGTGAGAAAAATATAATATTTGAATATGTTAATTGAAGATAAAACAAGTAATGAACTCACTTGAATAAAATACACTTTAGTGGATGGATATTACAAATAGCAATTCCAAGCTTCAATGTTGGGTTGAGTAGAAATCTCTAGAAGGGTGTAGGCAAATTTCTTTTTAGAGTCCATTGCATGCGCTTTCTTTTAAGTAATATGCTTAAAGATTAAAATTATAAAAATCATTACAAATTGCATTGGGGGTAAAAGAGACAATTAAAAAAAATACAAAATTTAAATTCAATTGGTAATTGACAATGCATTTATCCCTAAAAAATATTAAAATTCTAAAAATTGTAAAAATACAACGTTTTGATTTTTAATTTTATTGTTAATTCCATTGCATTTTGAGTAGTGAGAAAAACATAATATTTGAATAAGTTAATTAAAGAAAAAACAAGTAATGAACTCACTTGAATAAAATAAACTTTAGTGGATGGATATTACAAATAGCAATCCTAAGTTTCAATGTTGGGTCAAGCAGAAATCTTTAGAGGGGTGTGGGCAAACTTTTTTCCAAAGTCAATTACATGCGCTTTTTCTTAAGTAATATCCTTGCAGACTAAAATTATAGAAATCATTACAAATTGCATTAGGGTAAAGGAAACAAATAGCACTTTAGTGGATGGATATTATAAATAGTAATCCCAAGCTTCAATGTTAGGTCAAATAGAAATCTCTAGAGGTGTGTGGGTAAACTTCTTTTTAGAGTCCATTGTATGCGTTTTTTCTTCAGTAATATGCTTGCAGATTAAAATCATAGAAATCCTTACAAATTGCATTGGGGTAAAGGAGACAATTAAAAAAATTACAAAATTTAAATTCAACTGATAATTGACAATGCATTTATCCTCAGAACACTTTTAAATTCTAAAAATTGTAAAAATGCAACATTTTGCTTTTTAATTATATTGTTAATGTCATTGCATTTTGAGTGGTGACAAAAACATAATATTTGAATATGTTAATTGGAGAGAAATATAAGTCATGGACTTAATTGTAGGAAATGCCCTTTAGTGGATGGATATTACAAATAACAATCCTAAGTTTCAATGTTCGGTCAAGCAAAAATCTCTATAAGGGAGTGGGCAAACTTATTTTTAGAGTCCATTGCATGTTATTTTTCTTAAGTAATATGCTTGCAGACTAAAATTATAGAAATCATTACAAATTGCATTAGGGTAAAGGAAACAATTAAAAGAATATACAAAATTCAAATTCAACTGATAATTGACAATGCATTTATCCTTAAAAAATATTTAAATTCTAAAAATTGTAAAAATGCAACGTTATGATTTTTAATTTTATTGTTAATGTCATTACATTTTGAGTGGTAAAAAAAACATAATATTTGAATATGTTAATTGAGGAAAATACAAGTAATGAACTCACTTGAATAAAATACACATTAATGGATGGATATTACAAGTAGCAATCCCAAGCTTTAATATTAGGTCAAGTAGAAATCTCTAGAGGGGTGTGGGCATACTTTTTTTTAGAGTCCATTGCATGTGCTTTTTCTTAAGTAATATGCTTGTAGACTAAAATTATAGAAATCTTTACAAATTGCATTGGGGTAAATGAGACAATTAAAAGAAATTATAAAATTTAAATTCAACTGATAATTGACATTGCGTTTATTCCTAGAACACTTTTAAATTCTAAAAATTGTAAAAATGCAATATTTTGATTTTGAATTATATTGTAAATGTCATTGCATTTTAAGTGGCGAGCAAAACATAATATTTTAATATATTAATTAAAGAGAAATACAAAGAAATCTCTAGAGGTGAGTGGGCAAACTTCTTTTTAAAGTACATTGCATGTGCTTTTTCTTAAGTAATATGCTTACAGACTAAAATTATAAAAATCATTTCAAATTGCATTGGGGTAAAACAGACAATTAAAAAAAATACAAAATTTAAATTCAATTGGTAATTGACAATGCATTTATCCCTAGAAAAGATTAAAATTCTAAAAATTGTAAAAATGCAATGTTTTGATTTTTAATTTTATTGTTAATGCCATTGCATTTTGAGTGGGGAGAAAAATATAATATTTGAATATTTTAATTGAAGAAAATACAAGTAATGAACTCACTTGAATAAAATACACTTTAGTGGATGAATATTACAAATAGCAATCCCAAGTTTTAATATTGGGTCAAGCAGAAATCTCTAGAGGGGATTGGGCAAACTTCTTTTTACAGTCCACTACATTCGCTTTTTCTTAAGTAATATGCTAGTAGACTAAAATCATAGAAATCATTGCAAATTTCATTAGGGTAAAGGAGACAATTAAAAAAATTACAAAATTTCAGTTCAACTGATTATTCTTAATGCATTTATCCCAAAAAGGCTATAAAATTCTAAAAATTGTAAAAATGCAATGTTTTGAATTTAAAATTTGTTATTAATGTCATTGCATTTTGAGTGGTGAGAAAAACATTATAGTTGAATATGTTAATTGAAGAAAAATACAAGTAATGGACTCAATTGTAGAAAATACACTTTAGTGGAAGAATATTATAAATAGCAATCTGAAGTTTCAATGTTGGGTCAAGCATATATCTCTAGAGGGGAGGGGGAAACTTCTTCTTATAGTCCATTGCATTTGTTTTTTCGTCAGTAATATACTTGCAAATTAAAATTATAGAAATCACTACAAGTTGCACTAGAGCAAAGGAGACAATTAAAAAAATTACAAAAATTAAATTCAACTAATAATTGACAATGCATTTATCCCTAAAAGACTTTGAAATTCTAAAAATTGTAAAAATGTAACGTTTTGATTTTTAATTTTATTGTTAATGTCATTGCATTTGAAGTAGTGAGAAAAACATAATATTTGAATATGTTAATTGAAGAAAAATTCAAGTAATGAACTGACTTCAGTAAAATACACTTTAGTAGATGGATATTACAAATAGCAATCCCAACCTACAATATTGGGTAAAGCATAAATCTCTAAAGGGGAAAAGGTAAACTTTTTTTAGTGTCCATTGCATTTGTTGTTTCTTAAGTAATATGTTTGTACCAAAAAATTAGATAAATCATTTCAAATATCATTAAGGCAAATGAGACAATTAAAAAAATTACAAAATTTATGTTCAACAGATTATTGACAATACATTTACCCCTAAAAGACTTTAAAATTTTAAAAATTGTAAAAATGCAATGTTTTGATTATTAAATTTATTGTTAATGCCATAGCATTTTGAGTGGTAAGAAA
The DNA here is from genome assembly GCA_020883675.1 of Bruguiera gymnorhiza. Taxonomy (NCBI): domain Eukaryota; kingdom Viridiplantae; phylum Streptophyta; class Magnoliopsida; order Malpighiales; family Rhizophoraceae; genus Bruguiera; species Bruguiera gymnorhiza. Next base: position 689,193 of record JAIRCJ010000014.1, on the reverse strand, counting down.
AACATAATATTTGAATATGTTAATTGATAAAAAATACAAGTAATGAACTCACTTGAAAAAAATACACTTTGGTAGATGGATATTACAAATAGCAATCCCAACCTACAATATTGGGTCAAGTATAAATCTCTAGAGGGGAAAAGGTAAACTTTTTTTATTGTCCATCGCATTTTTTGTTTCTTAAGTAATTAGATAAATCATTTCAAATTGCATTAAGGCAAAGGAGACAATTAAAAAAATTACAAAAGTTATGTTTAACAGATTATTAACAATGCATTTACCCCTAAAAGACTTTAAAATTCTAAAAATTGTAAAAATGCAATGTTTTGATTATTAAATTTATTATTAATACCATTGTATTTTGAGTGGTGAGAAAAATATAATATTTGAATATGTTAATAGAAGAAAAATACAAGTAATGGACTTACTTAAATAAAGTACACTTTAGTAGATGAATATTATAAGTATCAATCCCAAGCTCCAATGTTGGGTCAAGCATATATCTCTAGAAGGGCAGGAGAAACTTCTTATTTTTGTCCATTGCATTTGTTTTTTCTTTGGTAATATGCTTGCAGACTAAAATTATAAAAATCATTACAAATTGCATTGGGGCAAAGGAGACAATGAAAAAAATTACAAAATTTAAATTCAACTGATTATTCACAATGCTTTTATCTGTAGAAAATTTTAAAATTCTAAAAATTGTAAAAATGCAATGTTTTCATTTTTAAAATTATTGTTAAATTCATTGCATTTTGAGTGGTGAGAAAAACATAATATTTGAATATGTTAATTGAAGAGAAAGACAAGTAATGGACTCAATTGTAGAAAATATACTTTAGTGGAAGAATATTATAAATAGCAATCCCAAGCTTAAAGGTTGGGTCAACCATATATCTCTAGTAGGGGGCGAGGAAACTTCTTATTATAGTGAATTTGTTTTTTCTTAAGTAATTTGCTTGCATATTGAACTTGTAGAAATCATTACAAATTACTTTGGGGCAAAGGAGACAATTAAAAAAATTGCAAAATTTAAATTCAACTGATAATTGATAATGCATTTATCCCTAGAAGACTGTAAAATTCTAAAAATTATAAAAATGCAACGTTTTGATCTTTAAATTTATTGTTAGTGCCACTGCATTTTAAGTAGTGAGAAAAACATAATATTTGTATATGTTAATTGAAGAAAAATACAAGTAATGAACTCACTTGAATAAAATATACTTTAGTGGATGGATGTTACAAATAGTAATCCCAAACTTCATTGTTGGGTCAAGCATAAATCTCTAGAGAGGAGTGGACAAACTTTTTTTAGAGTCTATTGCATGCGATTTTTCTTAAGTAATATGTTTGCAGACTAAAATTATAGAAATCATTAAAAATTGCTTTGGGGTAAAGGAGACAATTAAAAAAATTACAAAATTTAAATTCAACTAATTATTCACAATGCTTTTTTTCCTTAAAAAACTTTAATATTCTAAAAATTGTAAAAATGTAATATTGTAAAAATGTAATGTTTTGATTTTTAAATTTATTGTTAATGTCATAGCATTTTGAGTGGTGAGAAAAACATAATATTTGTATATGTTAATTGAAGAAAAATAGAAGTAATGAACTCACTTGAATAAAATATACTTTAGTTGATGGATATTACAAATAGTAATCCCAAGCTTCAATGTTGGGTCAAGCATAAATCTCTAGAAGAGAGTGGGTAAACATCTTTTAAAGTCCATTGCATGCACTTTTTCTTAAGTAATATGTTTGCAGACTAAAATTATAGCAATCATTAGAAATTGCTTTGGGGTAAAGGAGACAAGTAAAAAAATTACAAAATTTAAATTCAACTGATTATTCACAATGCTTTTTTTCCTTAGAAAACTTTAAAATTCTAAAAATTATAAAAATGCAATGTTTTGATTATTAAATTTATTGTTAATGTCATAGTATTTTGAGTGGTGAGAAAAACATAAGATTTGAATATGTTAATTGATAAAAAATACAAGTAATGAACTCACTTAAAAAAAATCCACTTTAGTGGATGGATATTACAAATAGCAATCCCAAGCTATAATGTTGGGTCAAACATAAATCTCTAGAGAGGAGTGGGCAAACTTCTTTTTAAAGTCCATTGCATGCGTTTTTTCTTAGGTAATATGTTTGCAGCCTAAAATTATAAAAATCATTAGAAATTGTATTGAGGTAAAGGAGACAATTAAAAAACTTAGAAAATTTAAATTCAACTGATTATTGATAATGTTTTTTTTTCCGTAGAAAACCTTAGAATTCTAAAATTTGTAAAAATGCAATGTTTGGATTTTTAAATTTATTATTAATGTCAATACATTTTGAGTGGTGACAAAAATATAATAATTGAATATTTTAATTGAAGAAAAATACAAGTAATGAACTCACTTGAATAAAATACACTTTAGTGGATGGATATTACAAATAGCAATCCCAAACTTCAATGTTGGGTCAAGTATAAATCTCTAAAGGGGAGTGGGCAAACTTCTTTTTAAAGTCCATTGCATTTGCTTTTTCTTAAATATTATGTTTGTACCCTAAAATTAGATAAATCATTACAAATTGCATTGTGGCAAAGGAAACAATTAAAATAATTAAAAAATTTAAATTCAACTAATTATTGACAATGCATTTATCCCTAGAAGTAGTTCAAATTCTAAAAATTGTAAAAATGCAATGTTTTGGTTTTTAAGTTTATTGTTAATGTCATTGCATATTAAGTGGTGAGAAAAATATAATATTTAAACATGTTAATTGAAAAAAAATATAAGTAATGGGCTCACTTGAATAAATACACTTTAATGGATGAATATTATTAATAGCAATTCCAAACTCCAATGTTGGGTTAAGCATAAATCTCTGGAAGGGATTAGGCAAACTTCTTTTTAAAATCCATTGCATTTGCTTTATCCTAAGAAATATGTTTGTGCCCAAAAATTAGATAAATCATTTGAAATTGTATTGTGGTAGAGGAGACAATTAAAAAAATTAAAAATTTTAAATTTAACTGATTATTGACAATGCATTTATCCCTGGAAGCCTTTAAAATTCTAAAAATTGTAAAAATGCAATGTTTTGGTTTTTAAATTTATTGTTAATGTCATTGCATCTTGAATGGTGAGAAAAACATAATATTTAGATATGTTAATTGAATAAAAATACAAGTAATGGAATCACTTGAATAAAATACACTTTAGTAAATGAATATTATAAAAGCAATCCCAAACTCCAATGTTAGGTCAAGTTTATGTGTCTAGAGGGGAATGGAGAAACTTCTTATTGGAGTCCATTTCATTTGCTTTTCTTAAGTAATATGTTTGTAGACAAAAATTATAGAAATCATTACAAATTGCATTGTGGCAATAGAGACAATTAAAAAAATTATAAAATTTAAATTTAACATGATATTGACAATGAATTTATCCCTAGAAGACTTTAAAATTCTAAAAATTGTAAAAATGTAATGTTTTGATTTTGAAATTTATTATGAATGCCATTTCATTTTAAGTGGTGCAAAAAAGATAATATTTAAGTATGTTAATTAAAGAAAAATATAGGTAATGGACTCACTTGAACAAAATACACTTTAGTGGATGAATATTATAAATGACAGTCACAAGTTTCAATGTTGTGTCAAGCATAAATCTTTGGACAGGAGTGGCAAAACTTCTTATTAGAGCACATTACATTTGTTTTTTCTTAAGTAATATGTTTGCGAATAACAATTATAGAAATCATTACAAATTGCATTGTGGCAATGGAGACAATTAAAAACATTACAACATTTAAATTTAACTGATTATTGACAATGTATTTATCCCTAGAAGACTTTAAAATTCTAAAAATTGTGAAAATGCAATGTTTTGATTTTTAAATTTATTGTTAATGTTTTGAGTGCTGAGAAAAAGATAATATTTGGATATGTTAATTGAAGAAAAATACAAGAAATCTACTCACTTGAATAAAATACACTTTGGTGGATGAATATTACAAATAACAATCCTAAACTTCAATGTTGGGTCAAGCATAAATCTTTAGAGGGGAGTGAGAAAAGTTTTTATTAAAGTTCATTGCATTTGCTCTTTTTTTTTTTAAGTAATTTGTTTACGAATTAAAATTATAGAAATCATTACAAATTGCATTGTGGTGAAGGAGACTATTAAAATTAAAAAAAAAAAATTAAATTCAACTGATTATTGACAATGCATTTATCCCTAGAAGTCATTAAAATTCTTAAAATTAAAAAAAATGTAATGTTTTGATTTTTTAATATATTGTTGACACCATTACATTTGGATGACACAAAAAACATAATATTTAAATATGTTAATTGAAGAAAAGTACAAGTAATGCACTCACTTCAATAAAATACACTTTGGACCATGAATATTAGAAATAACAATCCCAACCTTTAATGTTGGGTCAAGTATAAATCTCTAGAGGAGAGTGGGAAACTTCTTATTAGAGTCCATTGCATTTACTTTTTCTTAACTAATATATTTGAACCCAAAAACTAGATAAATCATTTCAAATTGCATTGTGGCAAAGGAGACAATTAAAAAAATTACAAAATTGAAATTTAACTGATTATTGACAATGCATTTATCCTTAGAAAACTTTAAAATTATAAAAATTGTAAAAATGCAATGTTTCATTTTTAAATTTATTGTTAATGCCATTGCATTTTGTGTGGTGAGAAAAACATAATATTTAAATATGTTAATTGAAGAAAAATACAAGTAATAGACTCATTAGAATAAAATGCACTATAGTGGATTAATATTATAACTAGGAATCTGAAACTTCAATGTTGGGTCAAATATAAATCTTTAGAGTGGAGTGGAGAAACTTCTTAATAGAGTCCATTGCATTTACTTTTTCTTAAGTAATATGTTTGCAGACTAAAATTATAGAAATCATTACACATTGCATTGTGACAAAGGAGACAGTGAAAAAAATTATAAAATTTAAATTCAAATGATTATTGACAATGCATTTATCCCTATAAGACTTTAAAATTCTAAAAATTGTAAAAATGCAATGTTTTGAATTTTAAATTTATTGTTAATGCCACTGCATTTTGAGTGGTGAGAAAAACATAATATATGAATTTGTTAATTGAAGTAAAATACAAGTAATGGACTCACTTGAATAAAATATAATTTAATGGATGAATATTATAAATAACATACCCAAGCTTTAATTTTGAGTCAAACATAAATCTCTAGAGGGGAGTGGGGAAACATCTTATTAGAATCCATTGTATTTGCTTTTTCTTAAGTAATATGTTTGTACACAAAAATTAAATAAATCATTTCAAATTTTATTGTGGCAAAGGAGACAATTAAAAAAATTACAAAATTGAAATTTAACTGATTATTGGCAATGTATTTATCCCTAGAAGGCTTTAAAATTATAAAAATTGTAAAAATGCAATGTTTTCATTTTTAAATTTATTATTAATGTCATTGCATTTTGTGTGGTGAGAAAAACATAATATTTGCATATGTTAATTGAAGAAAAATACAAGTAATAGACTCACTAGAATAAAATGCACTATAGTGGATTAATAATATAAATAGGAATCTGAAACTTCAATGTTGGGTCAAACATAAATCTTTAGAGTGGAGTGGAGAAACTTCTTAATAGAGTCCATTGCATTTTCTTTTTCTTAAGTAATATGTTTGCAGACTAAAATTATAGAAATCATTACAAATTGCATTGTGACAAAGGAGACAATGAAAAAAATTACAAAATCTAAATTCAAATGATTATTGGCAATGCATTCATTCCTAGAAGACTTTAAAATTCTAAAAATTGTAAAAATGCAATGTTTTGAATTTTAAATTTATTGTTAATGCCACTGCATTTTGAGTGGTGAGAAAAACATAATATTTAAATTTGTTAATTAAAGTAAAATACAAGTAATGGACTCACTTGAATAAAATATAGTTTAACGGATGAATATTATAAATAGCAAACCCAAACTTTAATTTTGGGTCGAGCATAAATCTCTAAAGGGGAGTGGGGAAACATCTTATTAGAATCCATTGCATTTGCTTTTTCTTAAGTAATATGTTTGTACACAAAAATTAGATAAATCATTTCAAGTTCCATTGTGGCAATAGAGACAATTAAAAAAATTACAAACTTTAAATTCAACTGATTGTTGATAATGTATTTATCCCTAGACAACTTTAAAATTGTAAAAGTTGTAAAAAGGGAATGTTTCAATTTTTAAATTTATTGTTAATACCCTTGCATTTGAGTGGTGAGAAAAACATATTATTTCAATATGTTAATTGAAGAGAAAGACAAGTAATGGGCTCAATTGTAGAAAATACACTTTAGTGAAAGAATATTATAAATAGCAATCTCAAACTTCAAGGTTGGGTCCATTGCTTTTGCTTTTTCTTAAGTAATATGTTTGTAGACTAAAATTATATAAATCATTAAAAATTGCATTCTAGCAAAGGAGACAATTAAAAAATTTACAAAATTTAAATTTAACTGATTATTGACAATGTATTTATTCCTATAAGACATTAAAATTCTAAAAATTAAAAAAAAGGAAATTTTTGATTTTTTTAATATATTATTAATGCCATTGCAATTTGAATGACGCAAAAAACATATTATTTGAATATGGATATCTAACCACTTTTAAAAGACTATATTTTATGTATATGAGCATATTATTCTTTGTAGGTACCTCAATATTTTATGTGCAGCTTTCTTGTAATCTACTCTAGGATTAAATTTATACTTGCCTAATATTTTGATTGCAAAAGTGATATTCCAATCTAGTTTAGATTTGCAAATACATCAAGCTACTTATAACTTATGCATGTAGAATTAATTCTATTTTATCAAGTTCCAAACCATTTTTGAAACATTACATGTGACAAAATTTGTCACCTTTTCTAGGTGAACACTTATTTGTATTCAATTTCTCAAGCACTTTTTCAATATATTCTTTAGAAGATAATCCTACCATTCCTTGTGATCTATCATAAAATGTTTATATTTTGATCACATAATATGTCTTTACCATACCTCTCATTTCAAAATTCTTGAAGATAAATTCTTTAGTCTCATGCAATATGCTTAGATTATTAGCATCAAAGAAAATATTATCAATATATAGGACTAGAAAAATAAACTTACTTCCTCTAATCTTTTATTATATACACCAACCAAAGATGTTCTCTTTAAGCTCAAAAGATGTTATGATAATATTAGACATAAAATACCATTGTTAGAATGTTTGTCTTTGTCCATATATATTAACTTTTTGAGTTTACACATGATTTGATCATTACTTTATTTGACAAAAAGGTTGACTTGATTTATATAAACTTCCTCTTGAAGATTTTCATTAAAAAAGGTAATTTTCACATCTATATGGTGTAATTCCAAATCATACTGAGGCACCATCAATTTAGAAGATAAGGCAGTCTTTTGAATTGACTGTTTATAGTATTCCAATTGTACCTTAAATGGTTAATGGTAACTATAAGTAAATAGCAAGAAGAGCTAGACTACATTCCAAGTCCAATGTCAAAGCAGACACATTTCTTCCATGTCTATTGCATTTCCTTCCTAAGGGTGTGTAATGACAATAGTGTATTGTAAGATTTCCTAAATAAGAATTACAATATAGTTTGATTTTTTGATTCAATTTATGACTAATTATGAGCATTTATAATTATACAACTATTTTAGTTCATTTTCATGTTTCATCTATTATTTTGTTCAATGTGTTGAACTTTCCATAATTACATGAACAAGTCAATTCCCAATTACGTGCTATGGATTTTGAACTACACTTTTAGTGAATATTGCTATTATAGATTCAAGTAAAGAGAAAGAGAAGTTACATCATAAACATAGGAATAAAATAACAAGTTGAGTCTTATTTTTATAATAGTGATTATTGCCAAGAATGTGAAGAAAATTATTTCACAAAGAAAAAGTGCAACAAAATATTGCCCAAAATGTAAGGTCTAGTTTAAAGAAGGAAAGGTAAAATTGAATACATTAGTATGAATTTAATTGATATTCCTAATAATACTTGGTGACTTGATTTCGGGGCTACTACTCAAGTATTTAATATGATGCAGGGCATTCATTATGATTCAATTATTTAAGTTTATATAAGAACAAAATCATTAATGGCTAATTTATTCTTATTAATGGTTTATATAGACTAAAACTTGATCATGTTTATATAGAATTCTTTCTTAATGTCTATCATAATATAGGAATTGAGTGTAACATGATGAATGGAAATTTTGCTTACTTGTATCATAAATATTTATGTCATATATATACAGAAAGATTAGTGTGATTGGTGAATAATGAGATTATTTTGAATTTAGATTTGACTAATGTCAAAACACATGTTGATTGTATAAAGGGTAAGCAAATGAAACACAACAAGAAAGTATCCACAAAAAGCACCTAGTTTCTTGAAATTATGCACCAATATTTGCAAACGTTTTGACATTTTAACCCTTAATGGAGAAAACTATTTTATCTCCCTTATAGATTATTTTCATGTTATGATTATGTCTGTTTGTTTCTTGAAAAGTGGTAATCATTGGATGCCTTTGACAAATAAATATAGGAGGTTGAACAACAAAGGTTAAACAACAATTAGAAAAAAAAGGTAAGATCTAATAAAGTTAGTGAATATTATAGAAAACATAATGAATCAAGGCAGTGTTGAGATCCATTTGCAAGACTCTTTGAAAGTCATGGCATATATGCATAGTTTAGAAATTAATGAATATGGTTGGGAGTATGATGAGTAAATCCTTGCTACCCAAAATTTATGGATGTATGGACTTAAAATTGAAAAATATTTATTAAATAGGATTCATTATAAGGCAATTCAAAGTATTCTTATTGAATTATGGATAGAAAGAAAACCTAGTTTGAGGCAGTTACATATTTGGGGTTACCTAAAAAAAGTAAGAATTTATGATCCATATGAAAAGAAATTATACTTTCTAACGATTAGTAGTTATTTTATTGGTTACCTAGAGAAATCTAAAAGATATATATTTTATTGCCTAAACTATATTCTAACAATCATGGAAACTAATAATGCAAGATTCATTAAGAATGTAAAATTAATGGCTAGAATAAACATTAAAATGTGAACATAAAAGAAATTAGGATAAAAATTCTTTTATCCATAACATTTCATTTGTTTATAACTGTGTCAAATGTTATTTCAAAAATTGCAAAACATCTAGATAAAAAGAAATTCCCTAAAATAACTAACTCACAACTAACTAATATACATTAATCACAAAAGGCAATATTAAGATGATCATAAAGATAAAGGACATTAGTTATTCTAGAAATTTTAAAGGTTAGTCTCATGTAATGTTTTATAAAAAATGAGGAATCTATGGAAATAAAATCAATTATGTTTGCATATGTTATTAGTAACTAATGTATTTGCAAACATGAACTAGACTAGAATATCAGTTTTGTGGTCAAAATGCAAGGCAAATATAAATTTAATCCTATAATGGATCACATGAAAATTCCAAAGAAAGTATTAAGGTACCTACAAAGAGTAATATGCTCATGTATAAAAAAATGAAATCTTTTAGAAGTGGTTGGGTAGTTGGGTTTAGACATTACTAGATGCATTGACAACATAAAGTCCACTTTTAGTTATCTATTCCTAATAGGACAATAAGCATTATTATGAAATAATTGAAAATTTGTCTATTATTATTTCATCCATTACAAAAGCAAATTTTGTGACATGATTTCAAATTATAATTCATCCATTCTGGTGGTAGAACTTAATTTAGGACTTGGGATTATTGATACCATTACCAAACCACTAAAATTTACTATCATAATTCTATAGCAATATTCTTTTCCAAGAATGAAAAATATTTAAGGGTACCAAACTTAATGAAAATTAAAGTATTTTGTCATTAAAGAGAAAGTTTAGAAACAAAAAGTATTTATTAAGTATAATTGAATTGATCTCATGATAGCAAATCAATATAAAAGTTTACAACTAATGTTATGTAGAGAACATATTTTCACAATAAGGCCTAGTTGCACTAATAATGATTGATAATATATGACGTAATAACATTTAAGTTCACTGATGTATTTCTAAAATACAAGATGTATTTCCTATTATTTTATAATTGTGTGCACATGACTATTTTAAAATTAATTGGAAAGTCTCTACGAGACATTATTGGAGACCATTATAAAATTACATTATATATATATATAATTTATGAACCTTGTGTGATAAGTTGTTAGTATTATAGTATATGGAAGGGAAAGTTATGAATAAATAAGATATAATTGCCATAACATACATTTATCATATGTGGCATTATGATGGAACTATAAGAGATTGCTTGTCATCATTATATGTGCATAAGAATTAATGTAATATATTTTTAATTGAGTCAAGTGGGAGAATAATAGAATATTCCTAAATAATATAGCCTATTAAGGATTAAATCTAATCAATCATAATGCGACCCAATTAATAAGGAAATAATCTATATATTACTATACACTTTAAGGACTATAATCTCGAATATGATTCAGACATTGATGGACATACCTAATCTAAACTAGGAAGTTGTGTTCATATATAATCAGTCCTCTCTCTTCCTAACACACATGAAAAAGTCCATCTCAATTTTGTAGTTATGAGTAAGGTTAAAAAAGAGAAATTAATTACTAAGTTAGGGTGAATTTTTGAATCATATCAATAACTTTAACCTTTATGAATTCAACTATATTATTTATATGAAAATATTCATTTTTAAGATCTAAAACTAATGTTTAATAATGATGCACTTTTTGAAGAAATCTAACATAACTAGTAATGGAATCTTGAGAAATTTGGAATCCTAAGGCATTAAATGTATACCAAATATTCATAATCAAATTTCTTTTCATTGTCCACTTCATGAAATAATAAAAAAGAGTTGTCATTTTTATTATATATATATATATTAAAAAAAAGTGAAAGCATGGTGCAAGATATATTGAATAGCACTAAAAATATAAAATAAAAAAACCATACAAAGATTCAATATATATATATATATATATATATAATATATATATATATACTTGCAAACATTAATTATTTACAATATATAATGCTTATTAGTCTAGAAATAATTATTTTCATATTTTGCATGAAGAAAAAAATTAAATATGTTGTTTTTCTATTATGTATTTCTAAAATATATAAAATTTATATTTTATAAATATATTTCTTGTTGCTTATATGTGCATGAAAGTTTATCCTCACTACTAGTAATGAAATCCTTCTAAATGTTCATACTTAAGGTCTAGTATGGAAGTGCTCAAAATCTCTTGGTAACATCCTTTTTAGGGAAAACAAGCATGATTTTTATTAGAGTGCAAGAGAATGGAAGTCAAGGTTTGGTGAGAATTTATGTTTTGGAAAAAGAAAAAAAAAGGTCTAATGAGAATTGGACTTTATGTAAGTTATGATGACTACATAGTCGAGCACTCTGCTGTCATGGTTTGATTTGATGGCAATCTATTATAATGTTCGTTTGGATAATTTGGGCTCTTTTGCATAATTTCCAAGCCCTTTTTTTTTTGTTTTTCTCTTTTCTTTGTTTGTGTTTCTCTAATGTTTAATGGGTTAATCTTCAATAAAAGAATTTTTTTGTTCAAAAACAGAAATATGGGTGCAAAGAAAATAAATTAAACCAAAAAATATTATATAACACTATTCTAAAAGATAGATTTTGTACCTATATAAAGTCACAATGTAGTAGGTCATGACAATTATCCTCTTAGAGTACAACAAACATTCTACTCATATGTATTCATAGATAAGGAAGTAGAAATAGTACAAACTATGATTAATCCATCAAGTTTCAGTAAGTATGAAAGAATAAAAAATAATGTGATGATCTGTATCTCTAGAAGAAAAAGAATGGTCACATATATGGCATGTTTGGTTTAGTGTTTTAAAAAGTGGAATAAAATGGCTGATGATAAGTTATACAACAAAAAATGGTGTAATTTCTAAAATGACTAGTTTTCATAAGTCATAAATGGTTAGTTTTACTAACAGCAATTTGACGAGTTCAAAACATGGGCTTAAGGGCCTCCTATTAAGCTTGAGCTTGAGTTATTTATCTATATTTGAGGCCTTATTTAGGTCTTGTTTTTATTAGGTTAAGAGAAATATTATTTTATAAGCATGCATAATTAGATCTCTCCTTTTTAATAAAGATATAAGCCTTTTAAAATGCACTAGTTTCCAACATTTTCTACTTTACTACATAGAAATATGCAAATTATTAATTAAATTTATCTTGCCTTTAAAAGATTTCCTTCAAGCTTGGTAGGCATAACTATCAATTTTTGTACTAAAGGATTCTATTTTTTGTTTTTGGTACATCAGAAAAATGGTTTTTACCAAAAGATTTCCATTCATCTTTGTAGTTGCATGCACACAAATAGAAACACACACATACACACACACATTTATATGACCTTTGGAGGGAAAGAGATAAGAGGCAATTCTAAACAATAATGCTAGTCACAAATAGGTCTTACTTCTTTGTATTAACAGATGCCAAGAAACTATTCCACCCAAAATTTAAGCTAGAAAACGAGAAGTCCATAAGCATCATATAATACTTAAGGTCTTTNTAAGAGGCAATTCTAAACAATAATGCTAGTCACAAAATAGGTCTTACTTCTTTGTATTAACAAAGATGCCAGAAACTATCCACCCAAAAAATTAAGCTAGTAAAACGAGAAGTCCCATAAGCATCATATAATACTTAAGGTCTTTGCATTTTAGCGAATATGAGACTTTTACTCTTAACATGTACTATACTCGATTGACATGTGCCACATTGAACTAAATAATAAGCCAAACCCAATTACTACATCCTAATAGCATTAGGCTAAATTGATTAAATTGACTTTATGAAAAGGGTCAACCATCAAGAGGCTAGAGTAAACATGAAGTGAACCAAATTTTGATATCAAGTAATATAACATCTTGAAATTTCAATCTACCTAAAAGCTTAAATTAGTAGGTGGAGAAGCCTAAAAGTTATTTTAAGTTTTTATAATAGTAGTTATATGAAATTTATACTCATAGTACTCCCTCTTTGACATTTGTTTGGCCCAATTAGCACATTGTTTGATGGATCAAATGGCACATTTGTTTTTCCCTTTTTTTAGTGTTTTTATCCTACATATTCATCAAGTTAAGTTTTCCTCTGGGTTTGTTATTTTTAGAAAATGACAAGAGTACAAATATATGATTGTTAAAAAAAAGTTAACAAAAGATACACAATGCATGTATAGACTTGTGCATATGTTAAGCACTTTTCCTTAAGATAATGATCTTATTGTCCCTTAGTGGAAACTTAGTGGTTGCGAACTTAAGCTCTAACTTTAAGTTCTTAGGTTCTAATCTTGAAAAGGAGTATAAGATTCATGGAATAGGGAGAGCTATCAAATTGTATTAACTCATGGCCTAATGGAACTCCTAATAGACCAAAAAAGAAAGATAATAAGCTCATTGTAAACCATATAATTCATTAGCAAATTGTTTGGACTTTAATCTCTCATATTCTTAACATGATCTTTTGTACATGTCTAATGAATATTGGCTTAAATTTTTTTCCCACTTCTCTATAATGTCACCAATTTTTGGGGAATTAGTAGTGTATTTCAACTCCTATCCAATAAGTTAGCTTGATAAGCTAGAATCAAATACTTCTTCTTCACAATAACAAGCTATAGTGTTGTCTACCTAAAAATGTAAGCAAGGATTATTAAAATATGCTTTGAAAGTAGGAAAATGGTATGATTATCTTAAAGGTTTACCAAACCTAAAGATTTCCATCCTTTAGAATTTTGCTAATTGCAATTATATCCCTAATCTTAGTTAATATATTTTATCTATCTCTTGATTGCAATATCATGATCAATGAAGTCTATGACAATTTAGGCAATGTGAATGGATTATATGACAAACAAAAAGATGTGCACAAGAGATTGTTTCAGAAAGTGAAACTTGGACATATATTGTACCATAAATGCTTCTTTTTATCTCTACAAATCTTAATAGAGGGATGCACTATGGCAATCCCATTTAGAGATTGGCAATAAATGGTGTTCAACTCAAAACTAATGGAGATTCAATTGGTTTCAAATGTACATGGTGAATGGAAATGATATCTTATTTAACAAAGGGTGGATTTGCATATTGGAAGGAAAGGATATGTCTTAAAGAGGTAGGTAGGTGTGAAAAAAGAAATTGACTAGAGATTTAAAAGTTAGTAGGTGCAGATCTAAGGTTAAAAAGTTAAGGCAGAGAGATTGTCACTAGTGTAAATTAAAGATGGTAAAAACTCTGTTGTTTACTTTAGGTAGAAATGTCCTTATAATCTCATGGTATAAATACTTTTGTGATGTTAACTCTACTTGTAGGGGACTCCATGTTTTAAGGGAAGCAATACAATTTAGATTGCATGATGTATCCTAAAGTTGTGTTAAAAAAAATTAACATCATTTGGCCAGATAGTTTCCATAATAGTAGGTGGAGCTATGCAAAATGATGCATGGTAGTGAAGTCTTGTGAGGAGAAAAGTATCCATTACTATCATTTGGTTAGGAAGGAACTTATTTAAGATCTTAAAGGATAGCTAAAAGCATGGTACGCATGGTGCTTTCAAAGACTGATGATGGTTTAAGTGAAATTTTGTGGAATTATGTATTGAGGTTTATTATTGAAGCTAATGGTGAGTTTAGCTATCGCTATTACACATGTTGTTGGACAAGTATTTAAACAAAATAAGATTATTTTAGGATGTGGAGGTCAATGCTGTATGCATTTATTTATAAGATAAGATCATTTATCTTTTTGATAATAAAACACATGACAATGACAAGATTTAGGATGATTAATGGTGACCCCTTCCATCAAGAGAATCAAAAGAGGTTCAGATGTATTTACAATATCATTTTGTGTTGAAGAATTTTGGAAATGTTAGGATGCTTTTTAATTGAAGATTCCTTCCTTTAAGTGTTGGAAAATGTTTAGAAAAATTTATTCTCTCTTCCTAAAAATTCTCTTATTGATCTTGTTGTTCCCACAGCCTTGTATGGGTTGTAATTGTTGTCAACTAGGGTTAAGTGTGCAAGAGAGTAAAGTCATATGGAAGAGCAGTAAAGTCACATGGAAGGGCAAGAAAGTAAATCTGCCGCGTAAGGGCAAGAACGTAAATCCGCCATGTAAGCCCTATTAGGGTTTATGGAAGAGAGTATATAAAGGCCTTGGAAGACAAAACTAGGGAAGAGGGCCAACACAATTGAATAAACAGCAACCCTACAGCAACCGGCCAAAAGGAAGAGAGAGCAGAACGGCAAGAGATCAGAAACAACACCACCAGGAGAGCAAACCAGAAACGTCACCACCGGAGAGCAAACCAGAACGTGCAACCTCCTGCAAGCAAACCAGAAACACATCCTGCAAGCAAACCGGAAACACGTCCTGCAAGCAAACCAGAAACACATCCTGCAGAACCAGAAACGCCTCCTGCAACCGAACTAGAAACGCCTCCTGCAAGCAAACCAGAAACACATCCTGCAACCAAACCAGAAACGCACAACCAGGCAAGAGTGAGAAATAAAAACAGACCACCCGGAAGAGAAGACAGCAGACCTGGTATCCGTGAGACCACCCGGAAGAGAAGACAGCAGACTAGAAGCGTGAGGCAGGGCGAGAGACGTGAAACCAGAAAAACCAGTAGTGTGAGGCAGGCCAAGAGACGTGAAACAGCAGACCAGGAGCGTAGACCAGAACGTGCAACAGCGTGACTGATCAGAAGCGTGGGGCAGGCTGTGAGATTGAAACGGCAGACCAGAAGCTTGAGTGCAAGCTGTGAAAACCGTGAGACAGTGAAAGCAGGAGCTGTGTGAGACAACCTAGAGAAGGAATTTGGCGAAGCATCAGAAAGAACTCAACGTATTTCTAGATTTCTTCAAGAGAGGTTTAGAGAGCGTTGCGGTGAACTTCTAAGCGGCAGTGGAGCAGCCTTTCAATTCAACAGAGGCAAGACAAGCTAGAAGAAGAGTAGACACAGTAAGTGACACTCTTTGTATTGTACTTGCTTAGTAATTGCAATAGTGAAAGGAGCAGAAAGATTAAGACATCCATTGTAACTATAATTCTCAAGTATAGTGGATAGTCTCGGTAAGGGAGAGTCCCTACCACCGTGGATGTACGTCACGTTGACGGAACCACGTAAATCTCGTGTGTCCTTAATTTGCTTTACGTTCTGTGTTTTGAATTGAGTTGTGAACGCAGCTAAAGTATCAGCCAACCCATAACCTAACGAAGACCTAAACAAGAACATCCGAATTGTCTATTAGGCAAGGTGTCTGAAAGGTGACTTTGGGGACTATTGTGATTAGTAGGTAGCAATAGATCTACCTTAGTCGAATCTGAGAAAGAGTTCGCTTTTAAGAAGAGATTGAAGTTGTTCACTTTCCTGCGAATTGTGAATTGTGGTGATACTGATTCACCCCCCCTCTCAGTATCACAAACTAGTAGATCCTAGGGTGAAGTTGGGAACTTTAATTGGTATCAGAGCACAGGTTCACCAGGATAAAGCTTAACAGCTTGGTGTACTAGTTTGAAGAGCTCCAGAAGTTTAACTTGTTTAGCATACTGAGAAATGGACGCCGGTAACCAACACCAGCACTACTTACAGCAAGAAGGTTCCAATCTTCAACGGAACCAACTACCATATGTGGAGAGCGAGAATGCAGGTGGTATTTGCAACCATGGGCATGAACGTGGTGAAATCTGTACAGGAGGGTTTTGAGCCTCCAGAAGAAGGTAAAGATCCAACCCCAGAGGAATTAAGACAGTTTGAGATAATGGAAGGCCTCAAATGTCATCATTTCAGCATTGACAGATGCTGAATATGCTAAAGTTATGGACTGCAAATCTGCCAAGGAGATATGGGACAGATTGCAGAAAGTCTATGAAGGTGATGGCAGAATGAAGGAGGCCAAGCTTCAAGTTTCAAGGAGAGATATGAATCTCTCAGAATGCAGAAAAATGATACAGTCCAAGAGTTCTTCACCAGGGTTATTGATGCTGTAAACGATCTTAGAAGTCATGGGAAGAACAAGAAGGACTCATCTATTGTGAAGAAAATTCTGAGAATTCTGCCTGAGAGGTTGCCTCAAAGGTGGCAGCCATAGAGGAGAGTAGAGATCTCAATTCCATGTCTCTGCATGATCTCCAATGCAATCTCATTGCATATGAGATGAGAATAAAGTCAACTGAGAGCTCCTCAACGTCAAAGGTATCAAAGGAGGCAGCTTTCAAAGCTATGAAACACTTGAAGATAAAAGAAGAGGAAGAATCATCCAGCGAGGATGATGATGATGATGAGGAAGAAAGTGAAGGTGAAGTGTTGGCATACTTCACAAGGAAATTCAAAAGGGGTCTAAGAAGGGAAAAGGGACAGTTGTCCTTGAGATGTTATCGTTGTGGACAGACTGGACACTTTGCTTCTCAGTGCAAAGTGAAACTTGATGATGAAGATGAGGATGGTGATGATGAGCAGAATTCAAAATGGAGAAGACCATCATTCAAGTCAAGGAAGTCCAGCAAGAAGACTGCTAGCCCACAGAAGAAGAAGAGAGGCTCATTCAAAGAGTTATGTGAGCCAGACAAAAGAAGCCGATGAGGAGGAAGATGTAGACTCATCAGATGAGCATGCCTTTATGGCATCAACTCAAGGTGGTAGTTCAACCTCTGAAGAGGAAGAGGAGGTTGATGAAGAAGAACCAGATTTTGAAGCTGAGTTGGAAGCAGCTTCAAAGGAGATAATCAGAAGGGGCAGAACCATAAGAAGGTTAGAGGCCCACATAAAACAAGTTGAAGCAAAGTCTGAGGAAGCTGAAAGTCAAAAGGATGAAATAAGGCTGAACATATTGACTTGAAGAGAAGATTTGAAGAACATATCAAAATATGTGAAGACTTACTATGGAGCTTGGCTCAAGGACTTCAACAATTGAAGAAATGGAGATAGAGTTGCTGAGACTTCAGCAACAACTCAAAAGGAGTGAAGAGAACGTGCAGAAGCTTGAAATGATAGGAGAAACAAGTTCTGCAAGAGAAAAGAAGAATGAAGAGAAAGTGCAGCAATCTGAGGCTGCATTGCCTAAAGATAATAAGAATGTGCCACAGAAGTTGAAAGAGAAGGTTGTGACTCAGGAGAAGATAGCTGAGAATAAAGAGGATTTGAAGAAGCAACCTAGGGTGGCAAACAAAAATGAAGAAAAGAAGATCAGCCAGCAAAGGGCTATGGCTGAACAGAAGAAGGAGAAAAAGGTAGCTGAAATGAAAGCCACACAAGCAAAGAAGCCAGCCACGTTGCCTACACAGCAAGTAATGAACAAAGAAAACAAGCTGTGATTAGACCCAAGAAGAGGCAGTTTCAAGGTCACTGTCTTTATTGTGGAGTTGGGGTCATAAGGCAAGTAACTGCTGGTGGAGAAGGCCAGTATATGTCTCCAACTTGAGAAGATATGATGCTGTATACAGGGGGAGACAATACAAAATTCAGAGGAGAACACCTGTCGTGAGTTCTTGCACATACTGTAAAAAGCAAGGACACACTGACAAGGATTGTTGGTGGAAGCCCAAACCAGTGGTTTCAAAGAACAAGTTTGCTATATTGGGAGACTTGGAACAGTGTGAAAGGTGTGGGCAGGATGACCATTAATGCCAAGAGATGCATGACACTTCTCCCTGAGCAAGAGAAGGCACTCAATGGCATAGTGAAAACAAGCGGTGTAGTCAAAGCTGAGAAAAAGGAGAAAGCTATCTTCCAGCCAATTCAAAAGAAGGAATATAAAGCTAAAAGGGAGGTGGCTAATATAGCTGAAATTGCACTCAAAGCTGACTACAAGGATAAGCAGGTGGATCCTTGACAGTGGATGCACTTCACACATGACGGGAGACAAGAGTAAATTGTCAAAGCTAAACAAGTCAAGAGAAGGCAGAGTCAAGTTTGGCAATGATGATTCACTCAACATCAGTGGTCAAGGGTCAGTAAATATTGGAAAAGGAAAGCTGAAAGATGTTCTGCATGTTGAAGGACTCAGATATAATCTAGCATCTGTCAGCCAACTATGCAATGAAGACCATAAAGTGATATTCACAAAAACAGGTTGCCAAGTAAAGAGTAAAGAAGGCAATACTGTTGCAGCTGGGAAAAGAACAGCTGGAAATTTATATGTAATTGATGAAGGACAAGACAAACAGCTGTTACTTACAAAGAAGAAGAAAATCAACTCTGGCATCGGAGGCTGGGACACTTAACACAGAAGAACATGAGGAAGCTGACCACTACTCATGCAATCAGAGACATTCCAGACCTTAAGAGAGAGAGGGAGTATGTCTGCTCAGCATGCTCTAAAGGAAAACAGGTCAGAAAGCAGTATAAGACCAAAGAGGTCAGTTCTAAAGCAGTGCTTGACATTGTGCATACTGATTTGTGTGGGCCGATGAGAACAAAAGGGTTGAATGGTGAGAGGTACTCATCTTGTTTGTTGATGATTATTCTAGAAGGACCTGCATCATGCACCTCACACATAAGTCAGAAGTTTGAAATGCTTCAAGAGATACAGAAGATTGGCTGAAAATGAGAGTGGAAAGAAGATCAAAGTATTGAGGTCAGATCAAGGCACTGAATTCACAAATGGAGCTTTTGAAGATTACCTTGAGAAGCATGGAATTCACCATCAGATGGCAGCAGCAAGAACTCCTCAACAGAACGGGGTGGTAGAGAGGAAAAATAGAGTTGTGGTTGAAATGGCAAGAACTCTACTGCTGGAATCCAAGCTTCACACAAGATTTTGGACAGAAGCAACATTTACAGCCGTGCACCTATTGAACAGAGTTTCACTAAGGCCCAATACTGATAAGACTCCATATGAGCTATGGAGTGGGAAGAAGAACAACAGCCAAGTATCTTAGAATCTTTGGCAGCCCATGTTTTTGTGAAGAATAAGGAGCAAACTTGGGAAAATTCCATGCTAGGTCAGATGAAGGCATCTTTGTGGGATACTCAGCAAAGACAAAAGGTTACAGAGTTTTTCTGCATAAACTGGGAAAAGTGGTCACTTCCAGTGATGTGAGAATAGATGAAAACTGGAAAACAACGCATAATGGAGAAGCTGAGGATAGTGAGAAGATGACTTCAAGATAGATGAAGAATCTGACCAACATGAAGAAGTGGGAAAAGAAGTAAGTTCAGACTTAGAGAAGAGTGAGTCTGAAGATGAAGAAGGAGATTCTCTTGCAACTAAGACTGTGCAAGAAAGAAAGACAAAGAAGACATGGACCAGTGCTCATCAAGAAAATCAGATCATAGGTGACCCATCAGTAGGAGTTACAACAAGAAGAAGAATTGTGGGAGCTACTACTTTACTCTCACAAGTTGAACCTAAATCTGTTGAAGAGGCTACACAAGATCTAACTAAATCTCTGTCCACAGAGCTTTTTGAAAAGCACAAAATGAGTCTCTCTGTGCAAATGCCTCCTCAAGCCTGAAAATCAGGTGAATCCTCCATCTCTACTTTGCGAGTTTTTCAGATTTGTAATTAGTTGGCAAAGGGGGAGAGAAGTAACAGTGCAGGGGAGCTGTTAAGGAAGGGGGAGTGCATATTTAGGGGGAGTTGTAATCCATCTGCTTCTGGATTGTTACTCCAAGAAGATTATGAAAGACTGCTGCATAATGGCTTTTGTTATGAATGTTGCCAACAATTACAAAGGGGGAGATTGTTGTTCCCACAGCCTTGTATGGGTTGTAATTGTTGTCAACTAGGGTTAAGTGTGCAAGAGAGTAAAGTCATATGGAAGAGCAGTAAAGTCACATGGAAGGGCAAGAAAGTAAATCTGCCGCGTAAGGGCAAGAACGTAAATCCGCCATGTAAGCCCTATTAGGGTTTTATGGAAGAGAGTATATAAAGGCCTTGGAAGACAAAACTAGGGAAGAGGGCCAACACAATTGAATAAACAGCAACCCTACAGCAACCGGCCAAAAGGAAGAGAGAGCAGAACGGCAAGAGATCAGAAACAACACCACCAGGAGAGCAAACCAGAAACGTCACCACCGGAGAGCAAACCAGAACGTGCAACCTCCTGCAAGCAAACCAGAAACACATCCTGCAAGCAAACCGGAAACACGTCCTGCAAGCAAACCAGAAACACATCCTGCAGGCAAACCAGAAACGCCTCCTGCAACCGAACCAGAAACGCCTCCTACAAGCAAACCAGAAACACATCCTGCAACCAAACCAGAAACGCACAACCAGCAAGAGGAGAAATAAGAAACAGACCACCCGGAAGAGAAGACAGCAGACCTGGTATCCGTGAGACCACCCGGAAGAGAAGACAGCAGACTAGAAGCGTGAGGCAGGGCGAGAGACGTGAACCAGAAAAACCAGTAGTGTGAGGCAGGCCAAGAGACGTGAAACAGCAGACCAGGAGCGTGAGACCAGAACGTGCAACAGCGTGACTGATCAGAAGCGTGGGGCAGGCTGTGAGACGTGAAACGGCAGACCAGAAGCTTGAGTGCAAGCTGTGAAACCGTGAGACAGTGAAAGCAGGAGCTGTGTGAGACAACCTAGAGAAGGAATTTGGCGAAGCATCAGAAAGAACTCAACGTATTTCTAGATTTCTTCAAGAGAGGTTAGAGAGCGTTGCGGTGAACTTCTAAGCGGCAGTGGAGCAGCCTTTCAATTCAACAGAGGCAAGACAAGCTAGAAGAAGAGTAGACACAGTAAGTGACACTCTTTGTATTGTACTTGCTTAGTAATTGCAATAGTGAAAGGAGCAGAAGATTAAGACATCCATTGTAACTATAATTCTCAAGTATAGTGGATAGTCTCGGTAAGGGAGAGTCCCTACCACCGTGGATGTACGTCACGTTGACGGAACCACGTAAATCTCGTGTGTCCTTAATTTGCTTTACGTTCTGTGTTTTGAATTGAGTTGTGAACGCAGCTAAAGTATCAGCCAACCCATAACCTAACGAAGACCTAAACAAGAACATCCGAATTGTCTATTAGGCAAGGTGTCTGAAAGGTGACTTTGGGGACTATTGTGATTAGTAGGTAGCAATAGATCTACCTTAGTCGAATCTGAGAAAGAGTTCGCTTTTAAGAAGAGATTGAAGTTGTTCACTTTCCTGCGAATTGTGAATTGTGGTGATACTGATTCACCCCCCCTCTCAGTATCACAAACTAGTAGATCCTAAGGTGAAGTTGGGAACTTCAGATCTCTTTTTCCTCTTCCAATCTCACAAAACCTAATAGATTTTTATTGGTTGTGTAATAAATTTGACAAATAATTGCCAAAAGATTTTAGAATATTGTTCAATTTTAATAACTAATTCAAAACATTCCTAGAACTATGGGTGAGCCAAAAAGAATGTTTGAATGGTGAGTCACAAATCCATGGATCTTTCTCAAAAGGAAGGAAAATTATATCTACACCTTAAATATAGAGCATATTTACATTTCACATCCTAATTTTCTAGAAATTACAAAAAACATTATGAGTAACAAATGTCAATCAACTCAAATGGAGACCATTAAATGACAAATTTACCTTCTCATATAATCTAAATGGTGAGAAACTTGGAACAATTGGATGCCCCTTTGCTCTTCCTCACACATCACTCTCTATAAAGAATGAAAGTTAGTAGATGACTTCAGTTTGATGATCATGATCGAAATGGAGCCATTGCCACCTATTGTGGTGGCAAATGAGAAGATTGAAGGGTGATGATAGGTTAACAAGATAAAAGAAAAAACAGGGCTTTAAAGAGAGATTAAGAGAAACGTAATGGTGGATGGGTGGAGGTGGTGGTGGAGGAAGAGGAAAAGTGTGAGAGGTCAAGTAATATTATGAAAGATGACATCTTAAAGAGAAATTGAGAGAAGGGTGGTGGTGTATGGGTGGAGGTGGTGGCAGAGGAGGGGGTAGATTAGGGTGGTGAAGTAAGATTAAGATAGAGTTTTAGAGAGAGAATAAGATAAAGGAAGGTAGTGGTGGTAGGTGGATGGAGAGGGTCGTGGAGGAGGAGGGATGTGAAATAGTGAGGTAAGTTTAAGAAAAATGTCATTTTAAAGAAAGTAAGTAAGAAGGGTAGTGGTGGTGGGTAGGTGGATGTAGTGATGGAGGAGTAGGGAGAATGAAGCTTGTGAGGTAAGAGATGTGTGAAGGGTAATTGTAAAGGTATTTTGGTCCCTTCAAGTTATTTTTATTATCATTTTTGCAATTAAAATAACCTTTACTAATCTAATGAAGGGTGTTTTTTGTTTTTACCGCATGCAATTATTGGTAAGTTTTGTGTAATTTTTGGAAATTTGAAATGTGAAGTGTAAATACATCATAAACTTACAGTGTAAAAGGTAATTTTCCTCTTTGAAGTATATATGAGTGAATCTCCATATGTCTAGTTTTTATATTCCTCTCCATTAATGTAGACACTCACAATATGAAAGATTAAAAGGACTTTATCAAGTTTCTAACATTGGGCCAGGGTGTTAGCTAATAAAAAGAAGGGATAGGATATAAGTCAAAGTAAGAGAACATAAGATTCAAAACCTTATTATTCCTTCCTTTTTTATTATTTTCTTTTCTTCTTTTTCATTTTTTCATTTTTCTTCCTTTTCTATTTTTTTTTTTTTTCAAAAGAACCAATCACAATCTGAACAAACTATGACAACTTTAATTCTTAATTATTGGTCAATCACATCTACCGATCTAAAATCCTTGACAAAATTCAGCATTATTTGTTTTACTCATATTAGTCAATCATAGCAATTGACTTGGTTGACTAATCAAAACTCTATTAAAATTAATTTTTTGAAGTAAAAACTCTTTTGCTTATCCAGTTTACTACATTGATTAGTCTAGTCAATCAATCAAAACTTTCTGTCCAAAAGCCCAAATTTTTAGAGTTCACATTTTTCTGTCCATGAAGTCGACTATAGCAATAAGATTAGTGGACCTATCAAAGCTTGTTGTAACCTTTTAGCTTTCCATCTTTTTCTTTACATTGTCTAGTCCATAAGTCTAGTTGACTGATGCAAAAATTTATATTAGCACTAAGAACAAGCTATTCTTTCCATTTTTTTTTTCACACATCATTTTTACCTTTTTTTAATCTTTGAATAGAAATATTTCTTTCCCTAATTCTTTTAAAGGGTGTTCATGATTTTTTGGGCTATAAGGTTAATGGAGATATTTGATTATCCCAAGAAATATAAGGCTCGAAGAATTCAAAGACCTAAGGGAGTAAGTAGGAATAAAACATAACTAAGATTAGCTTGAAAGGCTCAAAAGAAATAAAGATGACCTAAATCATCTCTCTAGTAATGTAACTGTCTAGGATTTTGCCTCACGGGATAATCAAACAAGTTTTATAGATCACATTTGAGAAAAAAAAGATATCACTGTGTACACATAAACTTTCACTAATCATAAAACACATATCAAACATCATGACCATATTTAAAATTTCAAAACTCAACCATAAGATATAGTGAACAAATGAATCAAGCATTAAACAAGTCTAATATTTATCAGTTTCTCCAAGTCATGTTCCAATGCAATCATCATCCATCAAAGTAAAGGGAAATCAAAACAAATTGAACCAATAAAAGAAAAAGGATAAATAAAAGTAATAGCAAGAAGAAGCCAACAATTCCATGGAAACTTAAAATTGACAATATCCTCAATATTTCTAGTCCTTAGCCAAAGATACTTCCTTGGAAACATTGGTGCCTCCCATAAAGTGCTTCATTTATTGTCCTTAGCCAAACCCTTTATGGTTTCATTCTAGTTCATGTAGCTGAATGCTGATTTCAAACTTATTAAATCCATCATCTACATAGGGTTTTAATCTTTGACCACTGACTTTGAATGTTCCTTTTGTGTCATGAGAAATTTTTATCACTCCATGAGGAAAACTTGTTTTAGCATGAAAGGTCCAAACCATTGTGACTGTAAATTACCTAGAAAAAAGTCAAAGCTAAGAGTTATAAAGTAAAATTTTCTGACCGACCATAAAATTAGCCCTCATCAAGTGCTTGTCATGCCACTTCTTGATGCGTTCTTTGTAGATTTTAGTACTCTTATCAGCTTCATGACATAACTCATCCTTCTCGTTCAACTGCAGTTATTGATTTTGCCATATAGCTTGTATATAAAAATTCAAAAGTTTCATAACCCAATATGCTTTATTCTCAAGTTGAACATGCAAATGACATTCTTTTCCAAAAATGTATCTATATAGAGACATACAATAGGAATTTTGTAGGCTGTCCTATGTACCCAAAGTGTATTATGTAGTTTTAATGACCAATCTTTTCTGCAAGCATTCACAATCTTTTCCAAAATTCTTTTTAATTTCTATTTGAAACTTTTACTTAGCCATTGGTTTAGGGATGGAATAGGGTTGTTATTTTGTGCGTGACAACATGTTTGCTTAAAAGGTTTTTAAATTGTTTGTTGCAAAAGTGTTTTTTTCCATCACTAACAATTTCCCTATTTATTCCACACCTTTAAAATCAAAAACTAGAAAATCATCCATGAAAATTTCAATAAACTTTTCAAACATGCTGGGAAAAATTACCATCATGCATATTTGGAAAGTTATAAAGTCATTATACAAACCAAATGGCATTTTTCTGAGGCATAAGTGCCCTAAGGGAAAGTAAAGGTAATTTTCTTTTAGTCCTCCAAAGCAACAACAATTTGATTATATCTTGAATACTCATTTAAGAAGCAATATAATTCATGACAAATCTTTCTATCATTGGATAATGAAGGGAAAAGGAGAATGATTTTTCTTGGAGGTATCATTCAACTTTCTATAATTTATAAAAACCTGCCACCTAATTATAGTCCTAGTAGGAATCAATTCTCTTGAATCATTATTCACAACAATCATACCTTCCTTTTTAAGTACAACTTAAACTGAACTTACCCATGAGCTTTTAGCAATAGAATGAATTATACATGCATTGAGCAATTTAATCACCTCATCCTTTACTACATCTTGAATGCTCCAGTTTACCTTCTTTGGTGTTGGACTATGGGCTTATGACCCTTCTCCATGAGAATTTTGTGCATGCAAATTAAAGGATTGATTTTCTTAATGTTAGCTACAATCCACCCTAAGGCTTTCATATGCTCCAAAACTCTAAGAAGTTCCTCCATAATTTATGAAAGAAGAAGAACTAATCATAGATAAAGAGGAAAAACCTTTTAAAAATGCATATTCTACATGAGAAGGTAAGGGTCTAAGTTCAAGTGTAAGGGGCTCCTTATTTGAAGGCTTTAATCATAAGGCTTGGCGTTTGTCAAGAATTACAACTTCCAACTCTTTGGTTTTCAAGTGTGGTGCATTTGTTCCCAACAAATTATCACCTCCCCCTATTTTCTCACTTTCAACTATAATGTCCTTTGATTGAACAATGCAAGTTTCAAGTAAATCTCTAACTTGCCTTCCTTAAAGAACTGATTGACTTTATATTCAAGAGTATCTATTATAAAGCAAGTTTCATAATCAGAGAGACATTTAATAGATTCAAAAGCATTAAAGTTGACTTATTCATATTGCATTCTAAGGATTAACTTTCTTTGTAGCGCATTGATTAAACTTCAACATATAGCTAGAAAAGGTCTCCTTAGAATAAGAGATACCTTATGATCCTCTTTTATCTCCAAAAAATAATGTCTACAAAAAAAAAAAAAACTTTTCAATAGACTAATACCTCCTCCATTACATCTCTTGGATGCTTAATAGATCGATCTGCCAACTAAAGAGATATAGTGATAGGCTTTGTTTCAATAAGCCTTAATTGTTTGAAAATAAAAAAAGGTATCAAATTACTACTTGCCTTTAAATCACATAAAGCCTTGTCAAAATGAGAACTACCAAGAGTGCAAGGAATAGAGAAACTCCTTAGATCTTTTAATTTTGGGGATAGCCTATTTTACAAGTTTGTAGAACACTCCTCATTCAACTTCACCATCTAAAATTATTCTAATTTCCACTTATTCACCAAGATTTCTTTCAAGAATGTTGCATAACTAGCCATTTGAGATAGAGCAGATGTGGAAGGAATGATAATGTGCACTTTCTTAAAAATATCAAGGAATTTAAAGAATCACTTATCAATTTGATGCTGATTCAGTCTATGAGGAAATGAATGTGAAGGACATAAGGTTTCACATTAGGGTCATGAAAAAGCCTTCTTGGTTTTTCCTTAACACTATTCTCATCTTTTTTTTTCTTGTATGGCTAGGTCTTCTCTTTTTCCTTTACTTCTTCTTCAAGCTTCCTTTTAATACTCAAGGTGATGGATTTTACTTGCTCCCTCAAATATTTCTCAATATTGCTAAGTAAACAAGCATGCATTCTTTTAGAAAGCATTTTATCTAATTGTGCCATTTGTGACTCCAAATTTTGGTTAAAAGCTTCTTGCTTTTGGAATTTAGTTTTAGTAAAGGATATGAATCTTATCATCAATTCATCCAACTTTGACTTCTTTTATGGTGGGAATCTTGGAGGTGGTGCTTTATTAGGTTGTTGTTATTCCATGAAAACTTTGGATGAGAAGTTTGTGATTGCCCACTAGTTGCTTGTTAAAATTACCAAGAAAGTTAGCATGCTCAAATGATTGTGAGGAAGGATTATGTACCTAACACTTAGTACTATCATTTCCTCCTTCACACAACTCATAATTTGCAATTTACAAATGCATGGCCGATGCATTAGTGTAGTTAATCTTCTTATTTATTGCTTCAATTTGAGTAGATATTGCAATGGGGGTGTCCATTTTGTGGACCTCTAGAGCTCTCTTAGCCATTGCTTTATTTGTCTATCATTGATAACTATTAGAGGTAATCTCCACCAATAAATCATATGCTTCCTCTAGGATCTTTCTCATGATGGTACCACTTGCTGCATCAACAATAGAACAATTAGTAAAAGATAAACCATTATAGAAAGTCTGTACCTGCAGCCAAGTAGGTAGACCATGATGTGGGCATTTCCTTGGCAAATCCTTGAATCCCATACTTCATACAAAGACTCCATTTCTGGCTGCAAAAAAGTAGTAATATCATTATGCATTTTAGCTATTTCAGAAGACGGGTAAAACTTTGCTCCAAAGCATTGTGCTATTATGTCCTAAGTAGTAGTGGATCTTGTAGGTAAAGATTTAAGCCAAATTTTCACTTTTTCTGGCAAAGAACAAGGAAACAATCTTAATCTAATAGCAGCATAAAAAACACTATTATGCTTAAAAATATTGCAAATTTCCAAAAGGTTGGCTCAATCTGTTTCTTTATTTGCCCTTTTTGCTTTTGCTTAATGCCTAAACTATTCTTTTAATTTCAGAACCAAATGGAGCAAGTTCATTACCACTTGATCATGACATATACTAACAAAAACCTTGCAAAACAAAAATAAATACAATTAAAGTTCTAGACTAAAATCCAAATTAAAGGGATTTAATATTGTTCAGATTTATAATCTCCGACAATAGCACTAAAAACTGCCACAATTTGATAGTCTGTTTAAGGGTGGAATATAAACTAGTCCCAAATAATTTCTTAAGCCTCTTCTACAAGAAACTAACAAAATGAACATCCTTATCGGACACAATGGAAATAGATAAATCATGCAATTTGAAAAATTCTTTGAAAAAACAACTTGGAATCATGAGATGCATTAGTGGACTTCTTACACGGAATAAAATAAGCAATTATAGAAAATCTATCCATAACAATAAGAATCGAATCATGACCACGAGCTATCCTAGGCAAACTGAGCACAAAATCCATAATTACATTACACCGAAATACATGTGGAATGGAAAAAAGAATGTACAAACCAATTTGATGCTTTTCAACTTTAGCAACTAAACATGTGCAACACTGTGACACAATGCTAGTCACCTCTCTCTTTAAGAAAGGTTAGTAAAACCAATTCTTAACAAGTGTAATGGCCTTATTTCTTCCAAAATGACTAGCTAACCCATCATTTTGCATTTCCCAAACCAAAAAGTTATGAAGTGATATATGTATAATACACATCTTATTAGCCTTAAATAAATAACCATTATGAATTATAAAATCAACAAAATCCTATAATGACCACCACTAATAGATTGAAATATAAGACCAAAGTTAGAATATGCAAAGTACTTTTCATATAATCTTTCAATTGCTATAATATAAGCATTCATCATCTTAAGGACACAAACAATTCGACTAAGAGCATCAACAACATTTTTTTCACCTCTTAACAATGCTTAAGAATACAAGAATACTTGTTAAAAAACTCAACCTATGCAACATGCTTAACATTCAATTTCTTTTGAAAATTCAAATAATGCAATGTTTTATGATCAAAAAACAAAACAATCTCTTGAGGAAATATATAGTACTACTATGATGAAGGGACTAAATCACAGAATAAAACTCTTTATCATAAGATGAATATTTTTGTTTTGCCGTATAGAGTTATCATAAGATGAATAAAATTGTAATAACATGCCCCTATATACCAACTTTTGATGCATTAGAAGCAATCCCAAATAGCTTGTTGAAGTCAAGATGCCTAAAATAAGGGCTTTATTGATTTGCTTCTTAATGTCATTTAAAGCTATGGTAGCTTCATTAGACCACATAGATTCCCTTTTTTTTAAGACAATTAGTGATAACAGCCATAATGATTCTAAATTCCTTGATGAATCTATAATAAAAAGAAGCCAAGCCATGAAAACTATAGACATCAATAAAAGACTTGGCCTCTGCCCACTATTTAATGACTCTAACCCTCTCAAGATCAACAGCTATACAAAAGGCATAAATTATAAATCCTAAGAATAACATCTTAGGCTATAAGAATGAATACTTCTTAAGGTTAACATAAGAGTGAGGAAAACTAATAAAAAATGACTAAAGTGATCTTTCTTAGACTTGCCATAGATGAAGATATTATCAAAATAAACTACTAAGAACTAGCCTATGAAATACATTAAGACATGGGTCATGACCCTTATAAAAGCATTGGGAGCATTAAACAACCCAAAAGGCATGAGTAGCCACTCACACAACCCATCTGAGATGTAAACATATTTTGATGAGAAGCTTGGAGATGATATGTGAAAGGCTTCATAGGATGTAAAAGGTCCATTGCACATTTTAAAAGACCTAATAACACAAGCTAAAGCCAAAAAGAAGAAAGAAGCACTAAATGGGCTGATTAAAGACATTTAGGCCAACCAAGTTACAAATGGTGTGAATTCAAGCTTGAAAGAGAGTCAAAGCCTTATTAATATGATTGGAGTACTTAATGGGTTAAGACTAACTTATAGCATTCACTCCTAAATAGGAGTTTATCCTACATAAGTGATTGTTATAAAAATGAAAGTTTTCTATGTAAGAATTTGTCATAGATAGGAGTTTCTCCTAAATAAGAATTTGTCCTAAATAGGAATTTATACTTCTTTAGGATTGCTATCTTAGCCTATAAATAGGCACCTCTTGCTAAGCTCTGAAATATCAGACAATTTTGAGAGAAATAAAAAGCAAGGGTTTTCTCCTTTGGTTCTTTTGAAAACTAAAGTACTTATCAACAAGTACCTCTTCTTGTGGCATTCAACTTGACTTCTCACACCAATTCCATTCTTTTTTAAAGTGTGGTGTCCATATCCTTCTTAAATACCCTAGGTTCATGTTCCTTTGAATGTTGGGTTTAGGGTTTGTGTCATTAAAGTCTAATTTAGCTTTCCTAGATATTCTTTGATTCCTTGTGTGTGTTGGCTCCCTAAGCCACTTCTTTTAGGGTTTTTCGCATCAGTTGGTATTAGAGTCTTACTCTAAATTAGGTTGGATTAGTTAATTCTTCAATTTGCTACCTTGTTATTTATTTATTGCTATTTAGTTTGTCTATTGAGTGCATTACCATTTGAACATGCTAATTTGTTTGTTTGCAATCCTTCTTACTTTGCTTATTTGTTTGAGATTACAAGCTTTCTTACATTGGTCGTTTGTTTGAGATCACAACTATCAAAACATGTTATTTTCAATTCCATTTTCTTTCACTAAGTATGCTACTATTTTTTTTTTTGTGTTAGGAAAAAAAAAAAAAGAAAACAAAGGAGGAATGAAAAAAAAGCATCAAATTCAAGTTATTGACAGAAGTTAAATGGTTTGGTTAGATTGGCCACAATAATAATATGGTTTACTTTCTTACCTCCAATTTTGTCATTTATTTTCTTGTTATGTCATTTATTTTTCCATCTTGATTTATGTGAGTCTAGTTCATTAAATTCATTTGCCTTGATATCCTTTTTTGTTTTTTTTTTACTCCTTGTTCTCTAATTAGTTCAATTCTACCCCCATTTAACTTATTATGTACAAAATCAATCCTCTTGATTTAGTTTGTTTAGTTCTTTAAAAAACTAAAAGGGGAAATTTAAGTGGTAAAAGACAAGAGTGTAAGTTCATATTAAGAAAAAGGCCATAAAAAGTGTAAAACACAAAGGAGTGTGACACCATTTTTGAGTGAAACACATGAGGGAGTGTT
This sequence comes from Bruguiera gymnorhiza, assembly GCA_020883675.1. Taxonomy (NCBI): domain Eukaryota; kingdom Viridiplantae; phylum Streptophyta; class Magnoliopsida; order Malpighiales; family Rhizophoraceae; genus Bruguiera; species Bruguiera gymnorhiza. The sequence goes on along the minus strand of JAIRCJ010000014.1, from coordinate 657,442 downwards.
TTGTGAGGTATCCAAATCATTTTGTGCAAAAGTAATACTGCGAATTTGAAAGAAAAAGGTGTAGCTCAAGAGGGAGTTAGTGATATGTCCATATGATATGGAACAACAATTTGAACACATGATATGTCCATATGATATGGAACAACAATTTGAACACATGCATACTAGATTTGATGATATAAGGGAGAGGAAGAAGGAGCAGGCTAATACGATAACAAAGTTACAAAGGAGACATAGAGACTATAAGGTTCTTAAAGTAAGAAGGCAAGTGAGATGAGCCTCTAACCATTAAGATGATGAATTTGATGATCAAGCAATTATGGCAAGAATTGCCAATAATAGAAAGGATTAGAGAAATTTTATAAGGCGAGGCACCTATGACCATGATTTGGGCAATATTAAAATGACAATTCCTCTATTTTGAGGTAAGAATGATCCTAATGTGTACCTAAAATGGGAGAAGAAGGTTGAATTGGTTTTTAACTATCACAACTATTTTAAGTAGAAAAAGTTAAAGCTTGTTGTTATTAAATTTACTAATTATACTATTATTTGGCAAGATCAACTTATTTTGACTAAGAGAAGGAATTGTGAGTGGCCTATTGATTTATGGGAGAAGATGAGGGCTATCATGAGGAGGAGGTTCATTCATAATCACTATTATAGGGAGTTGTACCAAAGGCTATAAGGGATCACTTAGAGTACCAAAAGTGTGAAGGACCACCATAAAGAGATGGAGATTGCCATGATTAGGGTGAATGTTGAAGAACATAGCGAGGCATCCATGACTTAATTTTTGTGAAAGCTAAATAAAGACATAACAAATGTGGTTGAGTTGCAACACTACATGGTGCACATGACAATAAAAGTTGAAAGACAACTTAAACAAATGGGTTCCATATGGTTTGGGTAGAATTTGGGTTCTACCTTATCTCAAAAGTTGAATTGGAGTAAAAGGGATGAAAAGGTTGATTACAAGTCTAAAGCCGAGTTATCTAAAAGTAAGAATATGGGTTCTAGCTAAGAGGTAGGTAATTCTAGTCCTTAACTAAGTAAAGATAAAGATGTTAAATGTTTTAAGTGTTTGGGAAATGGTCACATTGCATTTCAATGTCCAAATAAATGTGCAAAGATCTTGAGAGGTAATAGTGACATTGAAACTACGAGTTAGATGATGATTTTGTGCCATCATTGAGGGGTGAAAGTGATAGAGAGGAGTATCTAGTTAATAGAGTGGCTCTTGTCACAAGGCAAGTATTGAATGTGCAAATGAAGGAAGAAAATGAGGTGCAACAAGATAACATCTTTCATATGAGGTGTCTCATCAAAGATAAGGTATGTAGTATGATTATTGATGGTAGGAGTTACACCAATATTTCTAGCATAATTATGGTTGAAAAGCTAAATTTACCTATTATGAAGCATCTTAGGCCATATAAGCTTTAATGGTTGAATGAGAGTGGTGAAGTCAAGGTAAATAAGCAAGTGCTTATGTCATTTTCTATTGGAAGGTACCATGATGAAGTTTTAAGTGATGTTGTACTTATGCATGCAAACCATATTCTATTAGAAAGGCCATGGTAATTCAACAAACGAATTATACATGATGACTTCAAGAATTGATATTCCTTTATTATAAATGAAAAACCTGTCACTTTTGTACTATTAACATCTCAACAAGCTTGTGGGGATCAATTAAGGATTAAAAATAAGAGTGAAGAGAAAAGAGAGATTGAAAAGAGAGGGATAACCAAAACAAAAAATAAAGGAGAAAAAGTGAGGACACAAAAGAGAGAGAGAAGAAAATGGATGTTTCTATGCAAAAGAAAGCGATGTTAAGAGAGCATTTTATGTCAAATGGCCTATGATTGCACTTTTGTACAAAGAGGCTTATTTTAACACTAACAAGTTTGAGTTGTCTTTGCCTAGTGTTATTATTTCTCTTTTGCAAGAATTTAAAGATGTATTCCCAAAGGATGTTCCAAGCAGATTACCACCTAAGAGAGGAATTAAGAATCAAATTGAATTTATCCCTAGTGCATCCATTCCAAACTGGCCAGCATATAAGAGTAATCCCAAGGAGACAAAGGACCTTCAAAGGTAGGTTGAGGAACTTGGGTGGAAAGGACCTGTAAGGGAAAGCATGAATCCTTGTGTGATTCCTATCTTGCTTGTACCTAAGAAAGCTGGGACTTGAAGGATATGTGTTGACTATTAAGTGGTCAACAAAATCACTCTAAAGTATCGTCACCCTAACCTAGGTTAGATGACATGTAAGATGAATTGCATGGTTCATGTGTCTTCTCTAAAATTGATTTGAAAAGTGGATATCATCATATTAGGATGAGAGAGGGAGGAGAATGGAAAACAATTTTCAAAACTAAGTATTGTCTATATGAATGGTTTGTTATGCCATTTGGTCTCACTAATGCATTGAGTACTTTTATGCAATTAATGAATCATGTTTTGGACCATTCATTGGTAAATTTGTGGTTGTGTATTTTGATGATATTTTGGTCTATAGCAAAAGCCTAGAAGAGTATCTTGATAATTTAGGTTATATTTTAATTGGTTTAAGATATGAGAAATTATATGCTAACTTTAAGAAATGTTCCTTTTGTAGTAACCAAATCATATTTCTTGGATATGTTATGAGTGCTAAAGGTATTGAGGCTGATGAGGAAAAAGTTAGGACAATCCGTGATTAGCCTACACCTAAGTCAATTAGTGATGTGCATAGCTTTCATGGTCTAGTTAGTTTCTATAGATGCTTTGTTAGGGACTTTAGCACCATTGTTGCACCACTAACTGAGGTTGTAAAAAAGAACATGGGTTTTAAATGGGGTAGTGATCAAGACAAGGTTTTTAATTGCATTAAGAAAAAATTAAGTTCTGCACCTTTACTTCTTTCACTTGACTTTGCAAAAACTTTTGAGATTGAGTGTGATGCTTCAAGTATTGACGTTAGAGCTATTTTGATGTGGGAAAGTGCCCAATTGCCTACTTTAGTGAAAAGCTAAGTCAAGAAAGCCTTAATTATCCACTTATGATAAAGAGATATATGCATTGGTATAGGCTTTGGAGACATGACAACATTACCTTTAGCCTAAGGAGTTTGTCATCTATATTAACCATGAATCCTTCAAGCACTTGAAGGGGCAAGGAAAGTTGAACAAAGACATGACATATGGATCAAATTCATTGAGACCTTTCCTTACATAATCAAATATAAACAAGGTAAGAAAAATGTGGTAGTTAATGCATTATCTCATAGGTATGCCCCATATCTTTACACTTGCTGTAAAATTATTAGAATTTTAATATATTAAAGATTTATATATGGAAAATCCTAGCTTTGCTAATGTGTATGGACCATGTGAGAAGTTAGCCTTTTAGAAGTTTTATAGGCACGAGGGTTTTTTATTTAGGAAAAATCGTTTATGCGTGCCTATGAGTTCTTTAAGGGAGTTGGTTGTGAGAGAAGCTTATGAGGGTGGTCTAATAGGTCATTTTGGACTTAAGAAAACCCTAGATGTCTTTGTTGAACATTTCTTTTGGCTAGAAATGGAATAGATGTTGAGAGGGTATGTGAGAAATGCATAACATGCAAACAAGCTAAATCTAAAATTTTGCCTCATGGCTTGTCTACCCCTTTACCTATACCTAACATGCAAACAAGCTAAATCTAGAATTTTGCCTCATGGCTTGTATACCCCTTTACCTGTACCTAACCATCCATAAGTTGATTTATCTATGGACTTTATACTAGGGTTACTACAATTACAAATAGGTAAGGATTTTATATTTGTTGTTGTTGATAGATTTCAAAGATGACACACTTCATCCCATGCCATAAAATTGATAATGCAAGCAATATGGTTGACTTATTCTTTAGAGAAGTAGTACGTTTACATTGCATGCTACAAAGCATTATTTCAGATTAAGATATAAAGTTTTTAAGCTACTTTTGGAAGACTTTGTGGGGTAAGTTAGGCACTAAGCCATTGTTTTCAACTACTTGTTATCCATAAACTAATGGGTAAATTAAAGTGGTTAATCAAACTCTTTTTACTCTTTTATGTGTTATTATTCAAATGAATTTGAAAACATGGGAAGATGTTTATTGCATATGGAGTTTGCATATAATAAAAGTGTTCATTTTGCTATTAATTACTCTCTATTTAAAATTATATATGATTTTAATTTGTTGACTCCTTTGGATTTGATGCTTATACCTGTCAATGAGTATACTAGCTTAGATGGTGAACATAAGGCTGACATGGTAAAGAAATTGCATAAGAAGGTGCAATAACATATTGTAAAATGAATTGAGCAATATGCATCCCATGCTAACAAAGGCCAAAAGAAGGAACAGTTCCTTCTAACAAAGGCCAAAAGAAGGAACAGTCCCATGCATCCCATGCTAACTGTTTGAACCTGACGATTGGATTTGGGTGCATATGCGCAAGGAACAGTTCCTAACTTAAAGGTGTTCAAAGCTATAGCCTAAAGGAGATGGTCCATTTCAAGTAGATTAATGACAATTCCTTTAAGTTGAACCTTCCCGATGACTATAATACGAGTGCAACATTTAATGTTTTTTATCTTTCTCCTTTTGATATAGGTGATAATTCAAGGATAAATCCTTTTAAGGAGTCATAGAATAATGAAAGGCTTAGAGATGATACGTGGAAGGCTTCAAGGATGAAAGAGATCCATTGCACATTCTAAAAGGCCTAATAACACAAGCTAGAGCCCAAAAGATGAAAGAAGCACTTAATGGGCTGATTGAAGACATTTAATCCAACCAAGCTACAAATGGTACGAATTAAAAATTGGAAGAGTTAAGGCCTTATTAATATGATTAGAGTACTTAATGGGCCAAGAATAAGTAATAGCATTCACTCTTAAATAGGAGTTTATCCTAAATAAGTGATTGTTATAAAAATGAAAGTTTTCTATGTAAGAATTTTTCCTAGATAAGAGTTTCTCCTAAATAAGGATTTGTCCTAAATAGGAATTTATGCCTTTTTAGGATTGCTATATTAGCCTATAAATAGGCACCTCCTTGCAAGCTCTGAAACATCAGACAATTTTGAGAGAAATAAAAAACAAGGGTTTTGTCCTTTGGTTCTTTCAAGAACTAAAGAACATGTCAAGAGGTACCTCTTCTTATGGAGTTCATTTTGACTTATCACTCCTAATTACTTTCTCTTCTAAAGTGTGACATCCATATCCTTTTTAAATACCTTAGGTTTATGTTCCTTTGAATATTGAGTCTAAGGTTTGTGTTATTAAAGTTTGGTTTAGTTTTTCTAGATATTCTTTGATTCCTTGTGTGCATTGGGTCCCTTAGCCATGTCTTTTGGGGTTTTTTTGCATCATGTTTTCCACTCATCCTTAAGCCTAATGCTAATTTGGCAGTAGCTATGATAAAGGTCTAACTTGGAATACCAACTAGAATTATTTAACAAATTCAACATATCTTCTAGCCTAGGAATAGGAAACGTGTACTTCATAGAGATCTTGTTGATGGCTTTATTATCAACACACATCCTTTAAAAGTCATCTTTATTAAGGATTAACAAAGTGAGAGCAACACTAGGACTAAGGCTATAACAAACACAACCCTTAGAAAGTTCTTTTACTTGCCTTTATAACTTAACATATTCTTGAGGGTTCATCCTATTGTGTGGGAGATTAGTAACTGTGAACTAGGAACAAAGTCAATGGTATGTTGCATGCTTCTTATGGATGGTAAGTTGCTAGGAAGATCACCAAGCATGGTGTCCCTAAAATCAACTAACAACCTATTAAGCTAAGGGGGAAGGTTAGCTTTAGGCATACTAAATTGTGGAATTATTTCTTTGGCAATAATAGCTACTAAGTAATCATTCTTCTTTCACTCCCTCTCATAGGTCTTGTGATCTAAGATGTAAAGAACCTTATTGAAAAAGGTAGCATAGGAAGATTTGGGCTTTGGCTTAGTGTCCTTAGTAGAGGATTTGGTAGGATTCTAAATGATATTCTTTCCTTTATATTTGAAGACATATGTTTTCTCTATATCATGCTTGGTTACATTTAGGCTTAAAGACATATGTATTCTCCATATCAGGTTTGGTTACATTAAGGTCATAAGGCCGAGGAAAACTAAGGAGGACATGACTAATATCTATGGGCAAGACATCACAGAAAACCTTATTCCTATATTCACCTAATTGAATGGGAATTAGACATTGCTTAATGATTGGTAAAGTGGCTTTGTTGACTTAAGCCACCTAAAAAGGTTGTGAGTATGTTTATTCAACCTAGAAAGGGTAGACTTTCAACAATGTTCATGGTACTTCATCAATGACCAATTTACAACTATGATCTCCTAACTTGATGTAGGCATGAAAAATAGTGGTACAATTTATCATTCTCTATAACAAATGACACAATGCACCTATCTACAACACGCTGCTAGTCATCTTCCTTAAAATACTCTCCATTCTCATCCATTTACCTAGAGTACTCTATAGGATCAACTACTTTATTTTAACTCTCTAAAAGATAATCAAACTTTTTCCTTAAAATAGGGGCACAATTAGGGCAAAAGGAAGCAATCATGATATCAATGATACTTAAAAGTAAGGTTACTAGCATGGGACTCAAAGAAGATGCTATAGGAAAAGAGTTACAAATAAAAGAGTTCTTCTCTTAAACAAGAGTGGATTGATAGATCATCTTGGATTGGGAAGTAGAACCATCAGTAAATATAGGTTTTGACAAACATGTTCCCATAGAACAGGTGCACACACCCTTAAATGAAGAGATCTTATTATACTTTTCAACCTCTAAAGCCTTGTGGTAGGCCTCTTCTAAGGACTTAGGAGCAATTAAAGAGACCTTTATCTAGATATCAAACTTAAGACCATTAACCAAAAGACAAATAGTGACAAAAGGGTATTCATATAACTCACTCCTAAGGAGAAGTTCTTTAAATTTGGACATGTGCCATGTGACTCTAAAATTTAGTTGTTTATGACTTAAGAGCTAATTAAAATGCTGATTGCTTTATTAAGTGGGAATGTATTTAGACTTTAATTTCATTTTCATGACTTCTTATCAAGTTATAGGGGACTAACCTATATGCTTAGACATGTGAAGTTCATTTTGCCAATGTTTCTTTATAAGACTAACCAATTTTGTTTTAACAAAGTGAACAAGCTCATGATCATTCATACGATATGAATCAAAATAATCTTATAAGATATCAAGAAAATTTATGAATACATTAGTATTCAATTCAGCATTATACTTAAGTGCATCAAGTTATATAACTCAAAAAAAGAGATAAGATGGATAACATCCATTATGCATCTTTAATAGGATCCATCACATATGTGATATTATGGAAAAGGCCAAATGTCTTTTATAATTTGAGCATAACAAATAAATACCAAATCAATCTAAGTGAATATCACTAGATTACAATCAACAATGATGTAAAGCACTTCAATAGAACTAAGAATCGTTTTGCAACATTGTGGAGGTGAATTCACTATTTATGTATCTTCATATAAGAGCTTTAATTTTGATTGAATGATAGAAAGTTGCAAACTAGAAACATCTTTACTCTTTATAGTCATGAGGTTAGTTGAAAGAGTTTTAAATAAGAGACTATCATTAATTCTACATCCAAATCAAAGTGCATAGTTGAATTAAAGGTAGTGACAAAAGCAACCTTAGTCAAAACATTTAACACTAAACTTGATATATTTCATAGAATTGTTAGGTTAATAGTAGTGTACTACAACAACAATTGAGCAATTAGAGGAAAATAATAAAGGTATTATCAATGGTCTAAACATGTCTTTTAGTGATTCTATCTCATTAAGGTGATGGATAGTACATTCTCTTGCCAAGCTATTGTCTCAAATAGAAACATGATCATTACATGAGATGTTATATCGTTAAACACATAAACAATTAGTTATATCACAACTAAGAGACTAGTAGTATATGTTACAGTAATCAAAAGGTTGATAAATGATTTTGTACATTTTGGGTATTTTTTTTGCATGCAATTAATTAATAACTGATGTTATATATATTTACTATTTTTTATATAAAAGATATTATTATTTATAAACTCTAACAATAAAATCCAAAGAATCAATAATCTATAAAGGTAATTATGATTGGATCATAATTATAAGATACATATTACATCAAAATGTTATTTCTATATACTTTTTAATTGATGTGCTACCCAGGTGGAACATTGATAAAGTTGTGAGAGTGACAACATGTTCTTTTCACTTCTTAAATGTGAGGATATTTGAACAAACATATTGACACTTGTTAGATAAACAATTTATTTGAATTGACTTACTAAAAAAATTCCTAAATATAAAATGATGAGAGCCATAGAGAAGATGGGTAGAAGGCTTCAATGGATGCAAGAGATCAATTGCACATTCCAGAAGGCCGAATAACATGAGCTAGAGCTTTAATGGATGCAAGAGGTCCTTTACACATTCCATAAGGCCTAATAACATGAGCTAGAGTTGTAATTGATGCAAGAGGTCCATTGCACATTTAAAGAGGCCCAATAACATGAGCTAGAGCCAAAAAGATGAAAAAAGGACTAAATGAGCTGATTAAGGACATTCAGGCCAACCAAGTTTCAAATGGTGTGAATTCAAGCCTGAAAGAGAGTTTAGGCCCTAATTAATATAATTGGAATACTTAATGGATCAAACCAAGTAATAGCATTAACTCCTAAATAGGAGTTTATTGTATGTACTGGAATTTGTCCGAAATTCTTCCAAAATAAGGATTTCTCCTAAGTAGGAATTTGTGTCCCTTTAGGATTGCTATCCTAGCCTATAAATAGGCACCCCTTGTAAGCTCTAGAAAATCAAACAATATATAAGACAACTTTGAGTGAAATAGAAAGCAAGGGTTTTTTTCTCCCTTAGTTCTTTTGAGAATTAAAGAACTTATTAAGAGGTACTTCTTCTTGTGGCGTTCAAATTGACTTATCACTCCCAATTCCTTTCTTTTCTATAGTGTGGTGTCCATATCCTTCTTGAATACCCTAGGTTCGTGTTCCTTCGAATATTGGGTCTAGGGTTTCTGTTACTAAACTTTGATTTAACTTTCCTGGTTGTTCTTTGATTCCTTGTGTGTGTTGGGTCCTTAAGCAACATCTTTTTGGGGGTTTTCCTATCATAAAACTACTTATGTGTTTGATAATTATTCATGTAAGTAATTGTTGTACTAAGATCATAAAGATACCTTAAATTGGAATTGTCATATTTTGATTTGATTATTAAGTTGTCCTAATCAAAAATTGCTTATGATAATCATCATTGTATCTAATACAAACTAAAATTGAGATATAAGAGTAATCAATTAAAGATTCATTGCCTTAAAGTACTAATGGGAGTGTATTCACAATTCTCAATGGATATTGATTCAAGAAATCTATAGAACAAGGGTTATCAATGCTAGTCATTGATTAAAAATCATATGTATATTTGAGAATTAAAATAAATAGAGAAAATAGAATATATATTAATGTTATAATTTATGTCTTATTGGAACATTAATATGATAAAATTATTAAGTTAAAGTGAAAAATTATACACCAAAAAATTAGTTAAACCGCCTTTGACAATCCTAAAATTTGGGTAGTTATGATACATTGCTAGATGTCAATATTAATTTATGAATATGAATTATTCAATTAGAAATTTATAATAAATTAATTCAAGATTTAGAACCTTTATAAATTTGCCTATAATAGTCCATCATTACTAAGCCTAACATAAAGATTTTCTTGTCTTTTCCTTTGTCTGTTCCAACTAAGTTTAGTAATCTTGTGAGTTTTTTTTTTTTCCTGATTTTCTATGTTGATTATTTTTAGAAATTGAAGACTTGAACAATTGTAGCTTGCAATAACCTATCAAAATAACGACAAGAAGAAAAATTCTAAATTATTTTAGTAATAACTTCATTGTCTAAGGCAGGTTATAAGTATAAATTCATATTTATTCAATAACTCAGAAAGAAATGATGGTGGGAGGGAGTGATTAGTATAGCCATGCAAGCATTGATAATTGAGGTGGCAAAAATTGTGTTTTTTACTTGACATGGCTTGTTGGCATGATTTTGATTGAAAAAGATGTTGGGCAAGGCATTTCAAAGAATAACCATGGGTAAAGTGCCAAAGGTCATTAAATTATGGTGATAAGACTAGATGATGTTGAAGACAATGTGCTTGGGTCAATTATGTTATGAACCATATTGACTTATTAAAAATAACTTTCTTAAAAATTCAAGATTTCTTTCATTTTTTGTTTTATTTTTTGCATGATAATTGTTCTATCCCTATTTTGTTTGGCTTGAATTCGATGGCTTTTTAGTCACTATCTCTTTTGTTGCTTTGGGCTATTTGTTAAGGGCTCATATTTGCAAGATGAATTTTTACTATGATGGGGTGATGTAGATGCATATGCATGCTTATGAAATGTCTTCCTATATGATTGTGCTTGTGTGTGTTCATGGACTCCTTTGCCTTTAGTAGCTTTAGGTTGATATGCATGAGACGTATAGTCCAAGCTGCTTTTCTCTCCCTTAGGCTTTTGTGAGCCAAGCAACATATCAAGCTTTTCTTTACCTCCACAAACTATGTAGGTGATTCTTGAAGCTTAAACACTTCTTACTTAAGAAGCACATTTTTACCTAAGAGCTTTATAAACCTTTGCTCTTCAACATGAACAAGTTGTAAGTCATTACTTTTTTCAATAAGAGATTTGATCTCCTCCTTTAAGGAAGCATTATCATTCTTCAAGGAAGCAATTTCCTTCTTAGAGGATTCAACTTAAGCCTTGAGGCTCTTGTTTTTGGCATCCGTGTTGCTGAGTTTCCTATTCATGCTTTCTAACTTGACATACAACTCATCAATGAAGGCATCATCATATGACTTAATGTCAAATATTACCTCTTCCTTGTTTGCCACAAGGGCCATGTTGATGTTAAATATTACCTCTTCCTTATTTGCCATAAGGGCCATATTGATGCCAACATCATTGGTTAAATCATCATTCAAGTCACTTGAGTCATCCTAAGTGGCTTTTTTGCTAGCTTATTGTCCTTTTTGTTGTTAAGACAATTTGATGCAAATTGGCTAGGCTTATGGCACCCACAACATATAATCTCCTTTTCCAGTGGATTATCTTTCTCACCATTATGTTTGAAAGGTTTCTTGCTACCTTGTCTTTTCCTTCTTAAGTAGTAAGAGAGTCTTTTACCAATAATGTTATCTAGTCCTCCTCTTCTTTCAAGTAAAAGCAATTTTTCTATTCATCATAGCTCTCATTTGATTATATGCATGCTCGAATGTAACTCCTTTCTTCCTTTTAGTGACCTTTTTGCTATAGGTCATTTGTTGAGTTAGCAAAGAACCAACTCATCCACCTCTAAGGAACTAATGTCCTTGGCTTCAGTTATAGCAATAGCCTTGGTATGTTAAGACTTAGGTAGAGATTTCAATAGCCCTTTTACAAGATCAATTGTCTTTATTTCCTTTCTAAGATTCTTTAAAGGATTAATGATATTTGTAAACCTTGTGTACGTTTGAGAGATGGTCTTATCCACTTCATCTTAAACAACTCATATTCTCATATGAGTAGAATGATTTTGGTGTTCCACCTTTATATCCTTAATGGTGTACTTGCTCTCTTCTTTTTCAACTTTTCTCTATTCTATGATTTTCATGGCTTTCTTTAGACCACTCTTAAGTATCTCCCATAGGTCATAGTCTTAAGATAGGATATACATGATTATTTTGTTTTTCCAATAGTTGAAATTACTCTTAAAAAAAATGGGTGGTTTATGAAGGTTGCCATCTTTAATAAGGCAAATAGGTATAAGGGCTATGAAACATCAATCTTAAGGTGTGAAACTTATGAAAAGGAGATAGAACTTTAATATTAGTTGTTGGTCCCTAAAGCAACCTAAGGTAGGGGGTGAATTGGATCTAATTAGCAAAGGTCACTCCACACTCACATAGCTCACATAGTCTTAACTCTAAAAGATGAAACACAATAATAAGACATAAGCAAATATAAACATAAGCAATATAAATGTAAGTAAATAAAAAGAGATAGGGAGAGAGAGAGTCCATAACAATTTATAATGTTTTAACTTAATCGAGAGCCTATATAAACTACTCAAGGTTCTCTCCACAATAGTTCAATCAACTATTGCCTTTTCTTTTGATAGGTAAAGTAGACACTTACACACTTGGTCCCTTGAACTTGAGACATAATGCTTCCATGTACTTTTGCACAATTGTAAAGCTTATAAGCTCTTAACACTTTTAAACTAAAGCACTTTCTTTTTCTTTTAATTTTTTCACAAACTTATACTTGAGCCTATTGCTCTTAATTTTCTCTCTTGATCACACTTTACTCTTTTTCTCTTTTGATTACACGTTAAAGCTCTCAAGCTTTTCTCTCTTGATCAAGGTATTCAACATGTCTAATAAAGAATTTTTAAGGTATTCTTGTAGACTACAATGGCTAAACTAGCCATTATGATTAAAATCTCTTTCCTTAAAGAGGTTCAATCAATATTTAAAACTAAATATGGAAACTTTTATTTTTGGGGCATTGGTTAACCACAGTAATTTGACAAGTCAATTGGTTATTTTGGGAAATTTGTTCTTTGAGAGGATTAATAAAAAAGATTTGCTAAATAGATTTTATGAAACTCAAACATTTTCAAAATTTGATATAAAATCCGATTATTGGCAAATTCATATTTATGAAAAGGACAAGTATAAAACAACATTTACAATTCCATTTAGATATAATGAATGGAATATAATACCTTTTGGGTTAAAGAATGCATCTTTAGAATTTCAAAAAATTATGAATAAAATATTTAATACTCATTTTAGATTTATTATTGTTTATATTAATGATGTATTAGTATTTTCTAACATAATTAAGCAACATTTTAAGCATTTAAACCTTTTTTAAAGGTTATTGAAAAAGCTGGTTTAGTCATTTTGAATAAGAAAATGAAGTTATTTCAAATTAGGGTTAGATTCCTCAGTCATTTTATTGAAAATGGAATAATTGTTCTTATTGATCAAGCAATTAAGTTTTCCTCTAAATTTTTAGATGAAATTAAAGAAAAACAACGATTGCAAAGGTTTTTGAAATGTCTAAATTATATTTCAAAAGCCTATATAGAATTAACTTATGATAAAAAGCCTTTGTTTGATAGGTTACAAAAAATTCTCCCAAGTGGATGGATGAACATATGAAGGTAGTTAAAAAAATAAAATTAAAAACAAAAGAACTGTCATGTTTAACTCTTCCTTATCTTGATGCTTTTAAAATAGTTAAAACTGATACACTAAAGAAGAGTTGTAGAGGAATCCTTAAATAAAGGATTAATTCAAAAGAACAATTAGTTCATTTCACTTTAAAAGTTTGGAGAAGAGTTAGAGTTAATTACTCTACTATTAAAAAAGAAATCTTAATTATTATGTTATGTATTAAAAAATTTGAAAGTGATTTGTTAAATAAAAAATTTCATTTAAGAATAAATTGTAAGGTAGCAAAAGGTATCCTTACTAAATATGTTAAAAATATCGCTTTTAAACAAATCTTTGTTAGATGACAAGAAATACTTTTTGTGTTTGATTTTGATATTGAGTTTATTAAAGGAAATTCTAATTTTTCATCAGATTTCTTAACTCATGAATTTTTGTAGGGAATTGATATATGAGTAAAAGGCCTCTCATACAAGGGTCTTAATCTCTAGCAAAATCAGTTAATTCATTGGCTAAACATGCAAAAGCAGAAGAAGTTGATAAACTTCATAATGATGCTTATGAGTGAGTTTTGAATAAATCCATTACATATCCTTTAATTCCAAAGTACGTAGATTTTTTATGTGCTATTGAAAATAATTATGCTTAACTTAAATCTAATGAGGTCCCATATTTTTATCTTAAAGATTATATGTATCCTTATAATAATATGATTGATTGCCTGTATTATCAATAGATACTACATAAAACAAACTCAGTAATTATTGAACCTATAGAAATAAGATTTGAAACTGGATCTAGTTATTACTTTAGAAATTAGGCCTATGTCAAATTTAAGATATAGAAAATTCTTTATCTAGAAGATTGGCAAGGAAATCTCTTTAGCTACAAAGGGTTGAAAGAATGGTGGAAGGTTAAAACTTATAATTATTTTGATTACATTAATGCATAAGAACAAGCCCTATTGTATCAAAATAGGTAAAGAAAATTTAGTTGGTTCATTGAAATATATCTTTCGAATGACCCAAAAAGATTTCCAAATTAGTTTAAAACTTGGTTTTCCAAATGGAGTTTACATCATTTAACCTTAACCCATAAAGTCAAAACTGTTTATGAATAGTTTTGCGAAGCAAATAAAGAGGTTAAAGACCCATTATTAATGTTTATAGTATGATATTATGTTCCATGGATTATTAAATAGGACTACACCATTATGGCTAAACAAGTTAATGCCTTAGATGTTGACATTAGACATGTTTCATGGCTAGTAAGGCAAATTAACAGCTAATGGTGGGAACATTTTGACTTTTTTTTATGATGGAGTCTACACAAGAAAAGGAGTCATTTGCATAAATGGACCCAATGCTCCACTACCAAAGCCTATTCCTACTAGCCTTGAAGAGATATCAAAGACTTTAATGGAGTCTGTATTAAAAGAAAGGTTGTTGGAAATGATGGCTACTTTACTTTGACTAAAATAAGACACCCATGCTCACCAAGCTAAAAATAGTTAGAGGCATCTTAATAATGATATTATACAAGATTCCTAAGACCCGTATAAGTTGTAATGGGCAAGAGGACAAAAAAATTTTGGTGGACAAATTGTCATGGGATACCTTTAATAATGCTACATTAACAAAAATGGTGGAAAAATGGAAAATAATGGAGCATCCCACTTTTCAAAAAGAAGATTCCTTCAATGATGGTTATTATTTTTTTTCCATGTATAAATAGACCTTTTATAGGTTAAAAGAGGTAGATTCTTATTTCCTTCTTTCTTTAAGTTGGTTTTCTTCTCCCCTTTGTTAAATATAAGCTTGTAATGACATTTGGTGCTTAATAAAACTTTGTTCTATAAGTATTTTAACTCTATTATTATTTCTTTTAAGTTTCTTTCTTTTATATTAGTGTGCTTTAATTAATTTCTATATATCTATGTTCTTCTATATATCTTTGTGTGTGTTCCTGTGTTGCTAGGACTAGAATGGTATCAGAGCCATGAACCTAGAGGAACATTAATCTTCTAGGCAGTGGAAAAGCTTAAACTCTTTGACGTCTCATTGTTGAAATCTCAAGTTGTATTGCTTTTTGTACTTGCGTTGGCCATGTATAGGCATTTAGGGTTGTGGCTTAACATGTTGACATTGATATAGCGAGGCATGAGTAAGTTAAAACCTAATTAACTATTTAGAGGTGATAGTTCTTTTGGGAATAGGAATAAAGTAATAATAATTAGTGAAAATTTGATAATAATTATTTCCACAATTTAACTCTTCCTTATTCTTCGCCTTCCTAGGTTTATAAACAAGGAAATTTTTTTTAAAGTTGATTATGTTATTAAAACCATTAAAGAACCTTCACCCTTAACTTAGGGTTGTAATGATTTCCTTTTACTATTCTAGGAGCTTATTAGCTCACATTAACAAAAGCATAAATTTATCCATATTAAGATGGTTTAGATAGCATTAAAACATGTTATTAAAGTAGGTTAAATAACTCAGCAATCATATGTATTAGAGGCAAAAGGCATAATTGCTTTCATGACTCCTTAATTGGAGGAATACAATCCACTCTTAATAATAGACCTATTCAATTCTGCTGTTTTCCAAACTCTACTTTATCATTATCAAATCCTAATTTGATGCATACTTTATATTTAAATATTAAAATTAAAGGATTTAATAGAATATCTACTTTGAAAAATCTAATCTTTATTTACAGGATACACTACAAGGTTATGAACACTATTGTCCTAGGAATTAAAGAAATTCTAGTAAGATATGCAGATAAAAGGACTAATACATTATTTTTAACTAATAAGTCAAAATCTAATGTTATGATTCCTAAAACATTTGCTTGGGATCAAGTTAAATTACATAAAAAATAGACCCTAGAAAAGGCCTTGAACTTGTTAAATAGGTTAATAGACAAATGAAAGAGGTAATTGAATTCAAAGATAGGGGTGTCAAAATTTGATTTACTCTATCTAAAAGTGCAAGGTTAAACCTCAAAAAAGGAGGAGAAAAGGTTAAACTTAGATTCTTTACCTCTTCGATGCTAGTCACTAAGCTGTAAGGTATTAGAAGAATAAGAGAGCAGGTTAGTCAACTTTAATATTGAGTTAACTTTCTTCTCTCAACTTCCACTTTTATAGTTAATGAACCATTAGAAACATCCAATCAGACTTTTAGTCCTAAGTCTCCTTCTATCATTGATATGGAATATCAAAATGAAGATAGGAGTTTTTATGTTCAAAAGACTATTAATGAGGTAAATGAAATGGTAAAAAAATTATGTTACTCTCTATAAAATATTATAAAAAGAAAATGATTTTTATAACCTTTAATGAAAAGGAAAGAGAAATATAATATAAATGCCATAAGATTTATATCAATGGTATGAGATCTGTAGATATTTTTATTTATTTAGAAAAGGTTTACAAAATTAAGACAACTTTTTCCAAATTTTTCTACTTTGGAGGAACGTATGGTCCTTGAAAAAGTATATCAAAAATCTATTATGAGAAGAAGAAAAATAGTTATTAGTATTCACCTACTTACACTTAACCTAAGTGTTAAGATAAAATATCGTGAGGTTACCAATAAAGTGAAACCCTCTACCAATGTTGTTATGGAGTAAGGAAACTACACTAATTTTTATCTTCAATCTATAAGAAATTAGTTTAATATAATTGAAGAAAATATCTAAAGTGATCATTTTGACACCCAAATAACAAGATTCATAGTAAATGATTTTACTCAATAGCTTAAAGGTTAATGGAATTTTTACTTATCAAACAAAACTAAGTCCCAAATATTTAATGTTATAAAAATAAAACAAGGGATGCAATTGGCTGAAAATGTTAATACATTAATTTATATAATTACTAATCATTTTACTGGTATAACTACCTTATTAATAGACAAAACATACGAGTAACTCATTAATTTGAGATGCCCAAATTTGTCTCACTTTAGGCAGTATAAAAATGTGTTCTTTTCAAAAGTTTTTACCAAAGAAGACAAATAAAGTATTTTCTAAAAAGAAAAATTTTTATTCAAGTTACTTACCCTATTTACTGAAAAGGTAAAAAATAAGTTAAAATCCTATCATTGAGGAGTTATTGATTACTCTAGTTATATATATGTAAAATTAGTTGGAGAAGTTATAGTAGGAGTTAAAATCTATGATGAGATAAAAACTAGTTACACAATGAAAAAATACTGAGTACAAATGCCTTAGGAGACTTTTATGAATAAATGGATTATCCACACATGAAATATCCTAACAAATTCAAAAGAAAAGGTTATAAACCTGTACCTTGAAAGAAATCCTTCCAAGAAAAGGAAAAGTTAAAAGAAAAGAAAAAATCTGGTTTACATAAAAAGAAAAAGAAAACAGTTATTTGTTACAAATATGGGAAAATAGGACATTATTCTAATAAATGCAAAATGAAACAAAAAATTCAAGAATGATCCATGGATAAAGAGCTTAAGAGGTCACTTATGCGTATCTTCTAATCAAAAGATGAATTTAAGGAATTAAATTTAGAAGTAGATCTTCTTAAAGATGAAGAAACTACCTCTAAAGATGATTCTAGTAATATTTGTAATGGTCAATGTAACTTTATCAAATTTTATGTAAAAGTAATGGTTTATTAGTTCTTACAAAAGAAGACAATCTAATATTGGATCTCATTGATAAGATTACAGATTCAAATAAAAAAAAAAAGAGTTAGAGAAATTTTTTCTTTTATCTCAAAATAGGACTAGAGTTAAAGAATTAGAAGAATATTACAGTTTAATAGCTATTATTCAATAAATTAAAAATAATCGTTCTAGTTTAAAAACTAGAGCAACCGTAATAGACCCTTTGATTAGAGAGCTTAAAGTTGAGATCAATCAACTAAAAATTGAAATAAAAGGCTTCAAAGAAAGAGATTTAGTTTTGGAATTTGTAAATAAACTTCCAAACATTTTAGATACTTTTTTTTAAAGAAGAGTTAAGTACTTTTTAATATATTAATCTTATTAATAGGGTAATTACTCATAAGTGGCATGCCCATTTTACAGTAGTAGTCAATAAAGAGTATATTTTTTCAAATATCGCCTTAACTAATTTTAGGTGCATATATAAATGGTATTAATGGGAATAGTTCCTTTAAAATCCTTTTCAAAAACAATAAAAGTGTTAAAACATTGTTGATAAAAGCATTGTTATTTGAAATTCCTTTCATATTGGTTAAAAACTATCTTAGAATATTATTTTGGGAAATTTTTTTTGTACATGTTGTGGTCTTTTAAGGAAATTAGTGATAAAGGGATTTTCTCAAAAACTAGATGGAAAGTTTATTAACTTTAAATTTATATCTACCTCTTAATATAGGAACATTATCATAAGTAATACCATAATTAACTTTAATTGGTAAATTAAATATTTTCAACTAAATATATTTGATATTTTTATATAAACAAAAATTAATTACTATACCTCAATCATATTATTAATAATGAAATAATAATTTACCTTTGAGTAAATCCTCAAGTTCTAATGTTTAATAACATTAATTTATCCAATCATTTTTCATTTATAAGTATTTAATTAAAATCAAAGATAAATAACTATTTATGCATGCTTTTAAACATACTAGTTAAATTTCTTAATCACGTGCTCTAATATCACTTATTAAATTTCTTAATAAATTTATTATCATAAATTTTAATCTTTTAGATTTGAAAATTGAATATATTCATACAAATAATATTATAAACAAGATAATTAAGTTCATTAAAACTGAAACCATTGATATATTCACAAATTTTAAGATAGAGTTTTAGTGTGTATTAGAATGAAAGATGATCAATTATATATATCTATATATATATATATATATACACATATGGTATAGATTAAATGACATATGTCAATTAATACTCAAATTAAATTCAAGATCATAGTACTTAATAGTGCAATAATATACAAAATTATTTTTTACTAATGAAACTATGTTATAATTAAGTCTTTAATAAAAATACTCCAATATTATCAAGTAAAAAATTCTAATATTCTCATTGTTGCTTTCACTAGAGGTTTGTATCATGAGCTAGATCCTACAAGCTATAGGTTTGTAGCTTTTCAGGCTAATTAGTCCAGTAAAATGATTACTTGTTCTTATTCTAGGTGTATGCATACTAGGGATATCATAATCTTGCATAACAAATCACAAATGATGCAATGTGTGGAAATGCTATATCTAAGACTACTTTTCAAGTGGTATGTTGATGAGCTACATATTAGTCAAGCTCACTAACCTTTGGAGTTTGGTAGGAAATAATATGTTAACATACTATTGTGATAATTAAAAATTTGAACTATTTTTATTACCTCATTATGTGAAGTACATACAAGTGGAAAGGACTACTATACACTAGGATGATAGTTGCTATAACCTATTGCATTGTAACAATTTATCCACAATGGTAAAAACTATCTTTAAAGATAATGTTGGACACATTTTAGTTATGATATCTTTTTGTTAATTTACACTTGTAGCATTATGTTGTTTTATTGTTTATTTTTCCTACAATCTTAATGTAGTTGCTATTTAACATCATTCTTTTGTTGCCATTTCTTTTTGAGAAAAATCAACATGATTATGATGTAATCAAAACATCAAATATGATGCGGCTATTGGGATGTGTGTTGACATCTTCATAACAATGTGGAAATCTTTTCACTAAACAAATATTTCAAATTTCATTTATTTGAGATTTGTCTCTCCATGGATTTGTGGTTTTAAGGCTAAATGTATATATTGCTGTAAGTAGTTCCATTTCGATGCTATAAAGATGATCTACATTATTTTATGAACTACATTATGTCTCTTTCCAATCTTTGACTAGCCATCTAACATTTACAATGTTGGATTAGAAGTGATTTTATAGAAATAGATTTATCATATCTACAAGAGAAAACAATATAACTGAACAATTGTTTCCTCTAAAGTATTCATTTTTACCATTGAATTAAGATCTAGTGTTAAACATGCCAATGTTTTGCTAAGGTGGCAATATGCAACAAACTTGGCCCATAATAGTCTAGATAATTATATCTTCAATATTCTTATAGTTATAGATGATGGTGGATTACATATATCTAGCAGTTTCATCTTCTCTTTTCTTTAGTCAATTTTTGGATGTTATTTAATTTAGTTTAATCACTATGGTTATAATATATATTTATTTGGCAATTAAGATTAAGGTTAATCCCAAATTTAACTAGTTGTTCATGCTTTTATTTTGTGAGAGACTATTCCAAGTATAAATTACTAGTTGAGTGGAGATGAGTTGTATTTTTATTTTATTGTAAGTAATAATTCATCCAATAAAGATACATCCCACTCATCAAAAACAAAAACCTATTAGCCACCAATACAGGAGTAGTCTCCTTAAATTAATTTATTGAAACTTTCTTCTTACAATGATCATCAGTGATGCTTCAAGGAACAACTTTGCTAAAAGAGTTGATATCCAACAAGTATGTTTGTGGCAAATATACTATCCATTGTTGGTGCAAGTACAACCTATGCACCCAATACATTTCCCATAATTCACACAATCAACCACTACATTGCATCCAAGATGAACTATTGCCCTTCTTACTTTTGCTCCCATCTATGAATTTGCAATATATCCATTCCATTGTCATATTAATAGTCTTGATTATAATATCAAATTATAGAGTATGATATATCACAAAATTGAAATAAAATTGAATAGCCAAATTATTATGTGCAGCAGTATTCAATATAGAAAATGAGGGGGTTATTGTGCACAACATGCTAAAACCAAGAACCTAAGCAAGAAAGCAAACTTAAATGTAGACTTCTCCATGTCTTCTTTGGTTATAAGGTTATGAACAAAGAGTTGCTATAAAAATGCCTCTCTATGTCATGTAATTTCCTCCTCTGAGTTTGACTTAGATTACAAAGCTTTATAATGTCCAGAAGAAGAAGTTGTTTCTCAATTTTAAATGTTTCATTGTAAGTAAGTCCATTCTACTTTCTGTAAAAGTTTGGGTTGGTTAGAGCCATAAAATTAGAAGCTAGTAACAAAGTATATTGATGTATGTCAGACATGCCTAAATTGTAGTATTTTGAAGAATATGTGCCAACTACCAAGGAAATGGCAATTTAAACTTTCAACCATTTAGAAGATCAACATTCCTCTAGGTTCAAAGTGGAATGCTTCATTATTTTCTATTGTCCTCCATTTTTACTAAAGTAGCTTTATTAAATTTGACCATAATAACTTATCCACCAAAAGTTTGTTGTCTTTTTCTCTTTACAATTCATATGGGTCTCGAGAATCTTGCATAGTATAATCATTGGGGTGCTTCTAATTGCTCTCAACTTTATAGGCCTAGGTGTCTTCATTTGGTTGGAGCAAAGTAGCTATCACTTCTAGTAACCTTTCTTTTGATACAAACTCCATCAAGGTCTTCCATATCTTTTCAGGATTAGTAAGAGTGGGCTTTGGTGGTGAAGCCTTAAGTTTATTTATACAAATAACTCCTTTTCTTATGTTGATGAGAGCCTTAGAGATGATGGGTGGAAGGTTGTAAAGGATGCAAAAGGTCCATTGCACATTCCAGAAGGCCCAATAACATGAGTTAGAGCCAAAAAAGATTAAATAGGCACTAAATGGGCTGTTTGAGGACATTCAGGCCAACCAAATTTTAAATGGTGTGAATTCAAGCTTGAAACAGAGTTTAGGTCTTATTAATATGATTGGAGTACCTAATGGGCTAGGACTAAGTAATAACATTCACTTCTAATTAGGAGTTTATTGTATGTGTAAAAATTTGTCCCTAGATAAAAATTCCTCCTAAATAAGGATTTTTCTTAAGTAGGAATTTGTGCCTCTTTAGGATTGCTATCTTAGCCTATAAATAGGCAACTCTTGTAAGCTCTGGAACATCAGAAAATTTTGAGTGAAATAGAAAGCAAGGGTTTTTCTCCCTCGATTCTTTTGAGAACTAAAGAAGTTATCAAAAGGTACTTCTTCTTGTGGCGTTCAAATTGACTTATCACTCCCAATTCCCTTCTTTTTTGACGTGTGGCATCCATATCTTTCTTAAATACCCTAGGTTTATGTTCCTTTGAATGTTGGGTCTAGGGTATGCATTATTAAACTTTGATTTAGACTTCCTAGTTGTTCTTTGATTCCTTATGTGCGTTGGGTCCCTAAGCTACGTCTTTTTTAGGTTTTCCACATCAGTTGTTATTAGAGCCTGGTTCTAAATCAAGTTGAATCAACTCATTCTTCAATTTTCTACCTTGTGATTTATTTATTTCTATTTAGTTTGTCTATTAAGTACATTACCATTTAAATGCACTAATCTATTTGTTTGCATCCTTCTCTCTTTGCTTATTTGTTTGAGATCATAACTATCAAAAATTTACTAATTTCAATTTCAATTATTGTGTCTAAGTATTCTACTATTTTTGTGTTAAGCAAAAGAAAAAAAAAGAAAAAAGAAAAGAAGAGGAAAAAAAGAAAGAAGGCATCATATTCAAGTTATTAATAAAAGTTAAAAAGTTTGGTCATATTGGCCACAATAATATTAAAGTTTTCTTGCTCAACTCCAATTCTACCATTGATTTTCTTGTTATGTCATCCAAGTTTGACCTCTAAGTTTAACCCCCTATCTTGATTTTTGTGAGTTTAGTTTATTAAATTCGTTTGCCTTGACATCCTTTTTTGTTTTTTGACTTCTTGTTCTTTAATTTGTTCAATTCTATGCAATTTATCTTATTCAGTTCAAAATCAATCCTTTTGATCTAGTTTGCTTAGTTCTTTATAAAGCTGAAAGGGGAAATTTGAGTGGTAAAAGGCAAGAGTGAAAGTTCATATAAAGAAAAAGCCATAAAGAGTGTAAACACGAGGGAGGGTGACACCTTCCTTTGAGTGAAACACATGAGGGAGTGTTTTATGAGGTATCCTAATTATTTTGTGTAGAAGTAATACTATAATGTCCAAAGACAAAGGTGCAACTTAATAAGGAGGCGATGATGTGTCCTTCATGATCAAAGTTATGCAACAACAATTTGAGCACATGAATACCAAATTTGATGATATGAGGGAGAGGATGGAGGAGCAAGCTAATACAATAACAAAGTTGAAAAATAGGCATAGGGAATATGAGGCTCCTAAAGTAAGAAGGCAATTGAGATGTGCCCATGACCATGAAGATGATGAATTTGACAATCGAACTACTGTGATTAGAACTGCTAACAATAAAAGGGATTAAAGAGAATTTAGGAGGCGAGACACCTATGACAATGATTTAGGTAATATTAAAACGACAATTCCTCCCTTCCAAGGTAAGAATGATCCTGATACGTACTTAGAATGGGAGAAGAAGGTTAAACTAGTTTTTCATTGCCATAACTATTTCAAGGAGAAAAAGGTAAAGCTTGCTACTGTTTAATTTACTGATTATACTATTATTTGGTGGATCAACTTGTTTTGACTAAGAGAAGGAATTATGAGCGGCCTATTGATACATGAGAGGAGATGAAGGCTATCATAAGGAGAAGGTTTGTCCCAAATCACTATTACAGGGAGTTGTACCAAAGGCTGCAAAGGCTCACTTGGGGCACCAAAAGTGTAGAGGACCACAAGGAAAAGGAGATTGCCATGATTAGGGAGGCCACCATGACTTGATTTCTGCAAGGGCTAAATAGAGACATAGCCAACGTGGTTGAATTGCAACATTATGTGGAATTAAAAGACATGGTGCGCATAGCAATGAAAGTTGAAAGGCAACTTAAACGAAAGGGTTCCACATGTTTGGGAAGAACTCTAGTTCTACCTCATCTTGGAAGTCGAATTGGAGTAAAAGGGATAAGAAGGCTGATTATGAGTCCAAAGTCAAGCTCTCCAAGCATAAAAATATGGTTTTTAGCAAGAAGGCAGGTAATTTTGACCCCCAACCAAGTAGAAATAGAAATGTTAAATGTTTTAAGTGTTTGGGTAGGGGTCACATTGCATCTCAATGTCCAAATAAGCGTGTAATGATCTTAAGAGGTAATGGTGATGTTGAAACTACAAGTGAATCAAATCATGATTCTATGCCATCATTAGAGGGTGAAAGTGATGGAGAGGAGTATCTAGTTAATGGAGTAGCTCTTGTCATAGGACGAGCATTGAATGTGCAAGTAAAGGAAGAAAATGAGGTGCAATGAGATAACATCTTTCAAACAAGGTGTCTCAACAAAGATAAGGTATGTAGTATGATTATTGATGGTGGGAGTTACACTAATGTTGCTAGCACAATTATGGTTGAGAAGCTGAATTTACCTATTATGAAGCATCTTTGGCCATATAAGCTTCAATGGTTGAATGAGAGTCATGAAGTCAAGGTAAATAAGCAAATGCTCTTGTCATTTTCTATCTACTGTGATGAAGTTTTATGTGATGTTGTACCTATGCATGCAGGCCATATTCTATTAGGAAGGCCATGGCAGTTTGACAGGTAAGTCATGCATAATGGCTTTAAGAATCAATATTCTTTTGTAATGAAAGAAAAACCCACCACTCTTGTACCATTATCACTTGAACAAGCTTATGAGGATCAGTCAAGGATTAAAAGTGAGAGTGAATAGAAAAGAGAGAATGAAAAAAAAAAAAAGAAAAGAGAGGAGAAAACATGAGGACATAAGAGAGAGAGAGAAGAAAACAGAAAGTTTATATGCAAAAGAATGTGATGTCAAAAGAGCATTTTATGTCAAACAACCTATGATCATACTTTTGTACAAAGAGGCTTATTTTAACACTAACAAGTTTGAATCATCTTTGCCTATTGTTGTTGTTGCTTTATTGCAGGAATTTGAAGATGTATTCCCTGATGATGTCTTAAGTGGATTGCCACCTAAAAGAGGAATTGAGCATCAAATTGATTTCATCCTTGGTGCATCCATCTCTAATTGGCCAGCATATAGGAGTAATCTTGAGGAGACAAAGGAGCTTCAAATGCAGGTTGAGAAGCTTATTTCAAAAGGATATCTGAAGGAAAGCATGAGTCCTTGTACTGTTCCTATCCTACTTGTACCCAAAAAAGATGGGACATGGAGGATGTGTGTTGATTGTTAAGTGATCAACAAAATCTCTGTAAAGTATTGTCACCTCATACCTAGGTTAGAGACATGTTGGATGAATTGCATGGTTTGTGTGTCTTTTCTATGATTGATTTGAAAAGTGTTTATCACCAAATTAGGATAAGAGAGGGAGATGAGTGGAAAACAACTTTCGAAACTAAGTATGGTTTGTATGAATGGCTTGTTATACCATTTGGTCTCACTAATGCACCAAGCACTTTTATGCGATTATTGAATAATGTTTTATGCCCATCCATTTGTAAATTTGTGGTGTGTATTTTGATAATATTTTGGTCTATAGCAAAAGCCTAGAAGAGCATCTTGATCATTTACGTTTTATTTTAATTGTTTTACATTCTAAGAAATTGTATGCTAACTTCAACAAATGTTCCTTTTGTACCAATCAGATCACATTTCTTGGCTATGTTATGAGTGCTAAAGGTATTGAGGTTGACGAGGAACAAGTTAAGGCTATCCAAGATTGGCTTACTCCTAAGTCAATTAGTGATGTGCATAGTTTTCATGGTCTAGTTAGTTTCTATCGACGCTTTGTTAGGGACTTCAGCACCATCGTTGCACCACTCATTGAGCTTATCAAAAAGAACATGAGTTTTAGGTGGGGTAGTGACCAAGACAAGGCTTTGAATTGCATCAAGGAAAAATTTAGTTTTGCACCCTTACTTGTTTTTCCTAATTTTGCAAAAGCTTTCAAGATTGAGTGTGATGCTTCAAGTATTGGCATTGGAACTATTTTGATGTAGGAAAGGTGCCCAATTTCTTACTTTAGTGAAAAGCTAAGTGGAGCAAGCCTTAATTATCCTACTTATGATAAAGAGATATATTCATTGGTACAAGCTTTAAAGACATAGCAACATTACCTTTGGCCTAGGGAGTTTGTCATCCATACTGACCATAAATCTTTAAAGCACTTGAAGGGACAAGGAAAGTTGAACAAAAGACATGCCAAGTGGATTGAATTCATTGAGACCTTTCCCTACATCATCAAATATAAAAAAGGTAAGGAAAATGTGGTAGTTGATGCATTATCTAGCAGGTATGCCCTTATCTCTAAACTTACTACAAACTTATTAGGATTTGAACATATTAAAGATTTATATGTGAATGATCCTGACTTTGCCAATGTGTATAAAGCATGTGAGAAGTCAGCCTTTGAGAAGTTTTATAGGCATAAGGGTTTCTTATTTAGGGAAAATCATTTATGCATGCCTATAAGTTCTTTAAGGGAGTTGGTTATAAGAGAAGCTCATGAGGGTGGTCTAATGGGTCATTTCAGAGTTAGGAAAACCCTAGATGTCCTAAATGAACATTTCTTTTGGCCACACATGAAACAAGATGTTAAGAGGATATATGAGAAATGCATAACATGCAAATAGGCTAAATCCAGAGTTTTACCCCATGGCTTGTATACCCCCTTACCCATACCTAGCCATCCTTGGGTTGATTTATCTATGGATTTTGTACTAGGGTTGTTGAGATTAAAAAGGTGTACGGATTTTGTATTTGTTGTTGTTGATAGATTTTCAAAGATGGAACACTTTATTCCATGCCACAAAACTAATGATGCAAGCAATATGGCTGACTTTTTCTTTAGATAAGTAGTATGTTTGCATGGCATGCCACAAAGCATTGTTTCAAACCAGGATACAAAGTTCTTAAGCAACTTTTGAAAGACTTTGTGGGGTAAGTTAGGTACTAAGCTATTGTTTTCAACTACTTGTCATCCATAAACTGATGAGGCAGATCAAGGTGGTTAATTGAACTCTTTCTACTCTATTGCATGCCATTAAAATGAACTTGAAAGCATGGGAAGATTGTTTACTATATGTCGAGTTTTCATATAATAGGAGTGTTCATTCTGCTACTAGTTACTCTCCATTTGAAATTGCTTATGGTTTTAATCCGCTAACTCCTTTGGATTTCATACTTATACTTGTTGATGAGTATGCTAGCTTAGATGGTGAACGCAAGGCTGACATGGTGAAAAAATTGCATGAGAAGGTGCAACAACATATTGAAAAACAAATTGAGCAATATGCATCCCATGTCAACAAGGGACAAAAGAAGGTGGTGTTTGAACTTGGTGATTAGGTTTAGATGCATATGCATAAGGAACGGTTCCCAACTCAGAGGCATCAAAGCTACAACCTAAAGGAGATGGTCCATTTCAAGTTGTAGTACAAATTAATGACAATACTTATAAGTTGGACCTTATTGGTGAGTATAATGTGAGTGCAACATTTAATGTTTTTGATCTTTCCTCTTTTGATGTAGGTGATGATTCAAGCACGAATCTTTTTGAGAAAAGGGGGAATGATGAGAACCTTAGAGATGATGGGTGGAAGGCCTTAAAGGATGCAAAAGGTCCATTGCACATTCCAGAAGGCCCAATAACACAAGCTAGAGCCAAAAAGATGAAAGAGGCATTAAATGGGCTGATTGAGGACATTCAGGCCAACTAAGTTTCAAATGGTGTGAATTTAAGTTTGAAAAAGAGTCCAAACCTTATTAATATGATTGGAGTACCTAAGGGGTTAGAGCTAAGTAATAGCTTTCACTCCTAATTAGGAGTTTATTGTCTGTGTAAGAATTTGTCCCTAAATAGGAATTCCTCCTAAATAAGGATTTTTCTCAAGTAGGACTTTATACCTATTTGGGATTGCTATCTTAGCCTATATATAGGCACTTGTTGTAAGCTTTGGAACATCAAGAAAATTTGAGTGAAATAGAAAGCAAGGGTTTTTCTCCCTCGATTTTTTTGAGAACTAAAGAACTTATCAAAAGGTACTTTTTCTTATGGTGAATTCCTTTCTTTTTTAGAGTGTGGCATACATATCCTTCTTAAATACCCTAGGTTTGTGTTCCTTTGAATGTTCCTTTGTTTTATTAAACTCTGATTTACCTTTCCTGGTTGTTTTTTGATTCTTTGTGTGCGTTGGATCCCTAAGCCACGCCTTTTTGAAGTTTTCCACATCATATGTAGACTCCATCATTAAGAAAAGTCAAAATTTTCCCACCATTGGATATTAATCTATCTTGCTAGCCATGGAATATGTCTAATATCAACATTTAGGTTGTTAGCTTGCTTAGTCATAATGGTATAGTCTCATTTAATAATCCATGGAATATGATATTAGGTTACAAACATTAACGAGAGGTCTTTAACCTCTTTATTTGCTTCACAAAACTATTCATAAATAGTTCTTACATTAGAGGGTAGTGTTAAATGATGTAAATCCCACTTAAAAAAATTAGGTTTCAAACCAATTTGAAAATCTTTTTAGGTCATTCAGAAGATATATTTGAATGAACCATCTAAATTTCCTCTACCTATAAGGCTTTTTCTCATACTTTGATATAATCAAAGTAATGATAGGTTTTAACCTTCCACCATTCCTTTTGTTCTTAATAGCCAAAGAGATTCCCTTACTAATCCTCTAAATAAAGAATTTTCTTTACTTTGAATTTGGCATAAGCCCAATCTTTAAAGTCATAGCTAGATCCATTTCCATATCCTCTCTTTATGGGTTCAATAGCCACCAAACCTGCTTCATGAAGTATCTGCTAATAATATAGACAATCCTTCATATTATTATAAGGATATATATCATCTTTAAGATAAAATTGCGCAACTTCATTAGGTCTAAGTTGCAAAAGCACATAAAAAATCTATATGCTTAGGAATTAAAGAATATGTAATGGATTTATCCAAAGCTCAGTCATAAGCATCATCACAAAGTTTATCAACTTCCTTTTCTCTCACACCTTTAGCCAATGAATTAACCAACTTTGCTAAAGACTAAGGCCTTTGTATAAGAGGCCTTTTACTTATTTCTTAACTCTTTACAAAAATTCACGAGTTAGGAAATTTAGAAAAGAATTAGAATTTCCTTTAATAAACTTAATACCAAAATCAAATATATAAAGTATTCCTTGTCATCTAGTAAAGATTTGTTTAGAGACAATTTTTTTAACATCTTTTATTGCCTTACAGTCAATTTTTAAAAGGAATTTCTAATTTAACAAATCACTTTTAAATTTTTGAATACATAGCATAATAGCTAAAATTTCTTTTTTAACAATAGAGTAATTAACTCTAGCTCCTCTCCATACTCCTAAAGTGAATATTTTAAGTTAATCCTTTGCTTAAGGATTCCTCCATAACCCTTATCTTGTGCATCCAACTTCAACTATTTTAAAGGTATCAAGATAAGGAAGAGTTAGGCATGACAATTCTTTTGTCTTCAATTCTATCTTCGTAATTGCCTTAGTATGCTCATCTGCCCATTCAGGAGGATCTTTCTATAATCTTTCAAGTAAAAGCTTAGTATCATAAGCTAAGTCTTTATAAAATTTTGAAATATAATTCAAGTATCCTAAAACCTTTGCAATTGTTGTTTTTCTTTAATTTTTTCAAGAAATTTAGAGGAAAACTTGAATGCTTGGTCAATAGGAATATTAGTATCATTTTTAATGAAGTGATCAAGGAATTTAAACCTATTACCCTCTTAACATTTAAAGCATTTAAACTTACTCTTTAATCTTTAAAATACAACTAATCCAGATTTTTCATTAACCTTTAAAAATATGTTTAAATGCTTAAAATGTTATTTTATTATGTTAGAAAATACTAACATATGATCAATATAAACAATTGTAAATGCTCTAGATAAGCATTAAATATTTCATTCATAATTTTTTGAAATTAAAAGGGTACATTTTGTAACCCAAAAGGCATTACATTTTATTCATAGTGCCCAAATGATATTATAAATGCGATCTTATACTTATCCTTTTCATGAATCTAAATTTGCCAATAACTAGATTTCATATCAAAATTTGAAAATATTTGGGTTTCACAAAGTCTATTAAGCAAATCTTTTTTATTAGGTATAAGATACATAATCCATCTCAAGGCTTTATTTAAAGGCTAATAGTTAATAATTAATCTTAGAACTCTTTACTCTAACTCTGCAGCATTTTCAACATAAAATGCTAGGTAACTCTATAGGCTATTATTTTTGCTAATAAACCCTTTTTTTTAAGAGATCATCTATTTCCTTTTCATAGTTATAAATGCCTTGGCTCCATAGTTATAGGCTAGGCCTTGGCAGGAATTTTTGCAGAGACTATTGTTTTTAACCTTTTTTGTATTTCCTTTATCTTGACTTGAATAACAAGATATTAATTTTCTTTTGTAAATTTTTATTTTTTACTTCATTTTAAGGAGATTGAATATATCTCTCTTTTCTTTTTATTATCTTTTGAAGTTAGTCTATCTCCTTATATTGAGGATAGATATAAACTTAAACCTAATAAGTTTTCCATTTATTTCTAAGAAAATCCCTTACAATGGCCATTACGGTGGTTGAATCTCTTATAGAGTACAAGACACCTTCCACCCCATAGTCAGACTCCCGTCCAAAGGATAAGGCCAATGGTGGGGAAGATCGGGGCAGATTCAATCACCTGAATGGAGGTAGACCGCTGGCTGATCCTTCAAAGGCTTATGTAGAATCCAGCAGTGGAGGTCACAGGAAGGTACGTACTTACAAGTGTTACTTTTATGATGGTCCACATATTGCGCGAAATTGCCCGAACAAGGCCAAGCAGGCTGCCCTCTGCAAAGAAGATGAGCCAAAAGAGGAGGCACAATTAGGTTCACTATAGATCCTCAACTCAATCAAGTCCAAGAAGGTGAAGGAGCCAAAGGGACTTATGTTTGTTAATGTGAAGATCAGAGAAACCATGATGAGTGCGCTCGTGGATACTGGGGCATCCGATCTCTTCATATCGAGAGAAGCTACCAAGAAACTTAACCTTTAGGTTGAGAAAGGAGCCATGTGGCTTAAGACTGTCAACTCTCAAGAAGTCCCTGCTGTTGGGCTTGCTAGGGACGTGGAGCTACAGATTGGGCAATGGAGAAGCTAGGAGACCCTTGAGGTAATACCTCTTGATGATTATGACTTTGTCTTTGTGTTGGAATTTCTGGATAGGATCCATACGATTATATTTCCCTTTGCCAAGTATCTTTGTGTGCTGGACAAATGGTGTCAGTGCATGATTCCAGTTCATCGTAAGTCGGACCATGATCGAAAGATGATTTCAGCAATGCTACTTACCAAGGGAGCGAAGAAGGGTGAGGTGACCATCCTAACAACCTTGAAAATTGAGGACAGCAAGAGCAAAGGGAGCAAAGTCCCAATAGAAGTGAGCCAAGTCCTCGATTCATTCAAGGACATGATGCCTCCTGAGTTGCCCAAGAAGCTTCCATCTCATAGAGAAGTGGATCATCAGATCGAGCTACTGCCTGACGCTCGACCACCTGCCATGGGACCATATCGCATAGCACCTCCATTCGGTGCACCTATCCTATTCCAAAAGAAGCATGATGGGTCACTCCGGATGTGCATAGATTATTGAGCATTGAACAAATTAACCATCAAGAACAAATGCCCAATCCCACTTATTGCAGACCTTTTTGATCAGCTTGGAAGAGCACGTTGGTTCACCAAGCTTGATCTCCAGTCAGGTTACTATCAAGTTTGGATTGCAGAAGGGGATGAGCCGAAGACAGCATGTATGAAGAGTTATGGTTCATACGAGTTCCTCGTCATGCCATTCGGCCTAACCAATGCTCCGGCCACATTTTGCACTCTTATGAACAAGGTATTGCACCCGTTCCTTGATCGCTTTGTAGTGGTTTACCTTGATGATATTGTGGTGTACAGCTGGATGCTCGAGGAGCACATCAAGCACCTTAGATAGGTTTTCCAAGTCTTGCACAAGAATGACTTATACGTCAAGCGTGAGAAATGTGCCTTTGCCCAAAAGGAAGCCCAAAAGGAAGTGCCATTTTTGGGGCACATTGTCGGGAGAGGACAAGTACATATGGAGGCGGCAAAGATCCGAGCCATCATTGAATGGGAGACATTGATGAAAGTGACGGAGTTGAGATCATTCCTTGGCCTCACCAACTACTATTGGCGTTTCATTCGACACTACTCAAACATCACCGTACCACTCACGGACATGTTAAAGAAGGAGAAACTGTGGGAATGGATGGATCAAAGCCATAAGGTGTTTGATCAGTTGAAGCAAGCCATAACTAAGGAGTCGGTGCTGGTGTTGCCCAATCACACCAAGCCTTTTGAGTTAGAAACTGATGCATCAGAGTTTGCTATTGGTGGTGTTCTTATGCAAGAAGGACATCTAGTGGCATATGAGTCACAGAAGTTGAATGATACTGAGTGACAATATACTGTTCAAAAGAAAGAGATGACTATAATGGTCCATTGCCTACGAACATAGAGGCATTATCTCCTGAGGTCTAAGTTTGTTATAAGGACGGACAACATGGCCACGAGTTATTTTCAAACCTAAAGGAAGCTGAGTCTAAAACAAGCTCGGTGGCCAGATTTTCTAGCAGAGTTCAACTATGTGATGGAGTACAAGCCAAGGAAGGCTAACTCTATAGCTGATGCTCTTAGCTGGAAGATGAGGCTGGCAAACACAGTGAGTCAACCAGGCTGTCCATGGATCAACTGTATCAAGAAGGGGCTCAAACATGATTAGAAAGCTCAAGCCCTCGCTAGATATACGCAATAGGGCAAGACCCGTTAGTTTTGGTGCAAGGATGGTCTTTTATACACAAAAGGGCAACGACTATATGTGTCACTCCACGAGAAGTTAAGGAAAGAAGTGTTGCATGAGTGCCATGATTCAAAGTGGGCAGGTCATCCATGGATCCACCGCACCTTGGCCCTTGTCAAAGATCAATACTACTAGCCTCAAATGCGGGATGACGCTGAAGCCTATGTAAAGACTTGTCTTGTTTGCCAACAAGACAAACTTGAACAACGTTCATCGCCATGGGAAAGTGTTTCCATGGACTTCATAGTAAACCTACCTAAGTCCGAAAGATGTCAGACTCTTATGGTCATGGTGGATAGATTCTCCAGGTATGCAACATTTGTGCTAGCAACAAAGGATTGCCCAACTGAGGAGGCAGCCAAGTTATTCATGAAGCACGTGGTCAAGTACTGGGGAGTTCCACAAACGATCATGAGCAATTGCGACCCTCGATTCACAGGGCATTTCTGGTCTAAATTGTTCAAGCTGCTGGGGTCAGAGTTAATCTCTTTACAAGCATACGCCCCCAAACTGATAGTCAAACTGAGTGGATTAATGCACTCTTGGAGATTTATCTTTGGCACTACATGAGCACAATGCAAACAAATTGGGCAAAGTTGATTAACGTAGCCCAATTCTCTTATAACTTGTAGCGAAGTGAGTCTACTGACCACAGTCCATTCAAGATCGTGAATGGCCAACAACCACAAACTCCAAGTGTGGTTGCATCAGGCTATCAGGGGAATAGCCCACCTGCATATAAGTTTGCCAAGGATTGGCAAGAACAAGCAAACTTGGCAAGGGCATGTCTACGTAAAGCCTCTAAATGAATGAAGAAGTGGGCCAACAAAAAATGATGACATGTGGAGTTCCAAGTCGAGGACTTGGTGTTAGCCAAACTATACACCATTCTTCGGTACAAGGATGTGCACAAGGGGCTGATTCATCGCTACAAAAGGCCATTTCGAATGTTACAACAGGTCAGGAAGGTTGCATACAAGCTGGAGCTGCCACCAAAATTAAAGGTACATCTAGTTTTCCATGTGAGTATGCTTAAACCTTGCCATGTAAATGAGGGAGACCTAGATCGAGGGGAGTTACAGTGAGCACCACTTGGAGCAAAAACTTCATATGACCAAGAAGTCAAATCCATAGTGGCAGATCGGGTCATACGAAAGCAGTATTGTACGCCGAGGCGCAAATACTTTATCCAATGGAAGGGTCTTCCAGAAAGCGAAGCTAGTTGGAAACTTACTGAAGCTCTTTGGCAATTCAAGAAGGAGATTAACACCTACCACGCTGAAGCAGCGAAGAGGTCATCACTTGATAGGTGAGAGAGAATGTCACGGTCCTTTGCACCTAGGGATGGACAATACGTTGAATGTAGACACCTCCTAGAGAAAGACAATACTATGAATGTAGAAGGCTCCTAGGGAAGGGCAATAAATTGGAACCAGCCATGTAATAAATGCTGGTAAATGTATGTAGATAGGAAGTTGAAGGGATGTAATATCCACTATTAGATCAAGGAGGGATCTAACGGTTATAGCTTGTCCAATATTTGTATAAAAGGGGACCTCTTGCCCCTCATTTGGGCACACCCAATTTTCAAGTGGAATATACTTCTAAGGTTAATCTCTAAAAAGGTTCTTGTGAGTTGAGTGTGAGAATGCTACTTGGGAAGTATTCTCAAGGCCACACGGGTAGGACGCAATAAATCCATAGGCCCATGACACCTATCTAACACTTTGATTGCAAAATTGATATATGGTCTAGTATAGGCTAGCAAATATACTGAGTGAAAAACAATAAAGAGACATGAAATTAATTCCATTTTCTTACACTCCATATCATTCTTGCAACATTTCATGACATTAAATTTATCACCTTTCTATATAAGAATAACCCTAACTGAACAAAACTCCTGTAGAATTCTAAAACAATTTTAATTCATTATGATTTTTTAGGAAATATTTATATTTTGACCACATAAAATGTCTCTTTCATATCTTTTATTATAAAATTTTTTGAAAGAAATTTTATATTCTCATAAAATATACTTAAAATATTAGTAGCAAGAAATATATTATTAACATACAAGATTAGAAAATAATCTTTCCCTCATTAATGTTTTGGTATATACAATGATCAATGATGTTATATTTTTAATCTAAAAATGTCATGATATCATTGAACTTCATAAATCATTCTAAGGAAACTTGTTTTAATCCATATATTAACTTCTTTAGTTTACATAATATTATAATTTTACCTTCTATGAAAAAACCTTAAAGTTCATCTATGTAAACTTCCTCTTTAAGAAATGTTATTTTTACATCTATCTATTGTAACTTTCTATCATGCTGAGCCATTAATACCATAACCAATTTAATACTTATATAGCTATGAAAACAAAACTAGATCCCTTTTGGTTCTAATATTAAAATTTTGACTTTTGCAAATAACTCATATAATTATCCAAAATAGTTGATCTCCTATCTCTTTAAGATCTTCTCAATACAACTTCTTGTAGTTTATTTGCATCAGTCAGTTGTCAATTAGTTCCTTTAGGGAGTCTCACTTCGTCTAAATGTTCTTTAATTATTAAAATTACATTTGGTATTATAATGGATGAATAAACTATTATAGGTTAATAAATATTAACCTAATTTCTTTTATGTATACATTTTGACATTCATTACTCCCACTTGCTTCACCATTCTCTATAAATCTTACATTACTAGCTTTTATAATTCATGGATTATGGCTATATAAATACCTTATAAACATCTTTGGGTAACTAATAAAATAACCATTAATCATTTAAGAGTTTTTTCATATAGATTCTTACCTCCACTAAGCAACATCAAGCATCTAAGTGCCTTAAATTAGATTTCCTTCACGTTTATAATGCAATAAGAGTACTTTAAACTGCCTTAATAGGAATCTTATTTAACAAATAGTTTGTGATTTTGAGTGCATACATCCACAAAGATTTGGTTAGGGATAACTTACTCATCATGCTCTTAATCATATCTATTAACGTCCAATTATGTCATTCTACCATACCTTTTACGAAGATGTACCTAACATAATTTACCCCGCACTTATGTTATGACTTTCAAGGAATTTTACAAATGGACCTGGATATTGCCCTAATTCATTATATTTTCTATAATATTCACCACCTCCATAAGATGTTACAATTTCCACTGTTTTTTTTTGTTATTAACATCTAATTATGCCTTTTTGCCACACCATTTAATATACCTAACATCCTTTATCGTGCAGTTATCTCATGACTTTTGGAGAATTTCACAAATGGACCTAGATATTACTCTAACTCATTATATTTTTTATAACATTCCCTAACTTTCTTAAATGTTACAATTTTCACCTTTTTGTCTAATTGCTTTTAACCTCCTTTATGCATACCTTAATAGCATCTAATGATTGAGATTTTGATAAATCAAATAGGCATAACCATAACATGAGAAAATATTTATAAAGGTGATGAAATACAATTCTTTATTAAAGGCTAAAGTGGCAAATGGTCTGCAAATAATAGTGTGTATACTTTTAAGAAGTTAGGTGCTTTTTATGGCTTTTTTCATGCTTCCATTAGTTCCTTTACACTTAATGCAATCCATACATATTCTAAGAATAGCAAAATTTAGATTTGAAAGAATCTCATTATTGACTAATCTCACTAATCCTTCATTTTAGTCATAAGCAGAATTTTCATTCATCATATTACACTTAATTCTAATATTATGATGTAATAAGGATTCTACGAATATATTATCAAGTTTGAGCATATATAAACTATCAGTAAGAATACATGAACCCATAATGGCAATATTCCTTTATAAATTGAAATAGATGAATTTTAATGAATCTCACATCATAATGGATACATGAGTAGTAACACTATAATGAAGTCATAAAGCATTATGAGAAACGTCAATTAAATTTGATTCAAAACATATCAAGACATTTAATTTACCTTTCTTTTTCTAACCAAACTTTACATTTCAGGTAATTTTTCCAATAGTGTCTAACCTTCTCCACAAAAGAGACACTTATTGTCATTACATTTCCCTCTTTTATCCTTAAGAGAATAAGTAGGTTCTATCTTATCCTAGATTGGTTTACTTTCACTTTTATTCCTTTCTAGCTTTCGTACCCATTAGATTAATGAAGTGACTTAATTTTTCTATCTTGCTTCCTCTTGAAAAAGCATGTCAGTCAATTCATTAACTTCCACTTATTCTTCATAATATTGTAATTAATGTAAAAGGACCCATATTTTGAAGATAATGAGTTCCAAATGAACAACACTAAAGAGGAGTCCTTCACCATTAGTCTTAGGGTCTTAAATTTTGCTACAAAATTAATCATCTCAATAATGTGCTTTTACATAGTTCATAACCTAGTAAACAACAACATAGTGAAAAGGCCTTAGGAGATTTTTGTAAACAAATAGATTATCCACCTATGAAATATCCTAAAAAATATAGGAAAAAGGATTATAACCCATACCTTAAAAGAAATCGACATGATTATAATGTTATCGAGACCTTAAATACAATATGTTTATCGGGATGTGTGCCAACGTCTTCATGACAACAATGTGGAATTCTTTTCACTAAACAAATATGTCAAATTTTATTTATTCGAGATTTGTCTCTCCATGGACTTGTGGTTTTAAGGCTAAATGCATATATTGTTGTAAATATTTCCTTTTTGAAGGTATAAACACGAACTATATTATTTTCATGTCTCTTTCCAATCTTTGACTAGCCATCTTGCATTTACAATGTTGGATCATAAGTGATTTTATAGAAATAGATTTTATCACATCCATAAGACAAAACAATATAATTGAACAATTGATTCCTCTAAAGTATCCATTTTTACCATTGAATTGAGATCTAGTGTAAAACATGTCAATGATTTGCTAAGGAGGCAATATGCACCAAACTTAGCCCATAACTATCCAGATAATTAAATCTTCAGCATTCTTATAGTCATAGACGACACTGGATTATATATATCTGATAATTAAATCTTCAGCATTCTTATAGTCATAGACGACACTGGATTATATATATCTAGTGGTTTCATCTTCTCTTTTCTTTAGTCAATTTTTGGATGTTACATAATTTGGTTTAATCACTACTGTTACAATATATATTTATTTAGTGGAGTTGAGTTGCATTATTCTTTTATTGCAAGTACTAATTCATCTAATAAAGATACATCCCACTCATCAGAAACAAAAACCAACTAGCCACCAACATAGGAGTAGTCTCCTTAAATTAATTTATTGAACACTTTCTTCTTAAAAGGATCATCAATGATCCTTCAAGGAACAACTTTGTTAGAAGAATTGATATCCAACAAACTATTGTTGTGGCAAATACACTGTCCATTGTCGGTGCAAGTACAACCTACGCACCCGAGACATATCCCAGAATGCACACAATCATCCACTACTTTGCAACCCAGATGAACAATTGGCCCTCTTGCCTCCACTCCCATATGTGAATCTGCAATATATCCATTCCATTGTCATATTAACAGTCTGGATTATAATATCAAATTACAGAATATGATATATCACAAAATTGAAATAAAATTGGATAGCCAAATTAAAATGTGTAGCAGTATTCAATATAGAAAAGGAGGGGGTTATTGCTCACAGCATGCTAGAACGAAGAACCCAAGGAAGAAAGCAAACTTAAATGTAGACTTCTCCATGTCCTCTTTGGTTATAAGGTTATGAACAAAGAGTTGCTACAAAAATGTCTCTCTTTATTAGTCAAAGATGAAAATGCATGGGTTTCTCAACACCCTTTATATGTAGATTGAATTTGTGGTTCTAGAGGATTCTTTCCTTAGTTTAGCAGAATGCCATAAAAGGCTAAGGAAATTTTGTCATGTTCTAAGTACCTAGGCTCGTTATGGCATAACCATTAAAATAAGATTACCAAATGAATTATATTCAAACCATGACAGAAATTTGTTAGGTATCTAAATTTGTTACCATATGCACCCATTTAATAGGTTTAAGTTAGGTACACATCATTTCTATATATGGGATCATTACTCTGATGGTCTAGAAAGATTGCAAGATATGTATTTTTGTACATGTACAAACTTTTCTACATTTGAAATCATTATTTTGTGTTCTAGATATATTTCCTTGTCCTTCTAGACAAATTTTTTTGTGTTTATTAGGAGCACCATTGGGCCCTGAGCTGTATAATTGAGGTAGTTCTCCCCATGTAGACTCAGCAAAGTATATAGATTGGGCCTCTAAAAGGTTTAGCAAAAATAGAAGCAAGCTTAGGTACTATTGATCGGGGCCTAGCATAGAAAAGTTCGTAAGTTGTTGGGGCGGAGGATTTAGCCTATGGTTAACATCTGTGCCCTTAGCAAAGTATTAATTAACCCATGTTTAGGGCCGCTAATTCCTCTCAGATTCTAGCAGCAATAGTTCTTGTGTATAAGGAGTTCCCTTAACATGATCAACATTATTAGCAATTGGTAAGTCGGAATTACTATCCAATGTTATTTGAATCTTAAATTTTGTGATAGGTGCGCCTTTTGGATTACCAAGTGGTAGAGACGTAGCCTTATCTAGAAATTTACCATTCAAATTCAACTTAATATTCCCCTTCCCTTTTTGTTTGCCAATATTCTTAGCCAAATTGCTACCACTAATATTCACATTAATCTCCCACAAGACCATACAACATGATCTATCCACAATCGACTTAACCTCGATAGAAGTTTCCTTATTCCTCATTTCTAAGCATGCATCCAAGGACTGAAGCTTGAAGAGGCTTGCTGAGATCAATTTGAACACAAAGACAGGCAAATTTACCTCTCTAAGCAACACGCATCGAGGCATCTAATTTCACTGTTCTACCAATTAGACCACCAATCAGATTAAGGACATCGCAATTATAATAGTTAATGAGCATCTTCGGGAATCTTGCCCATATTATAATAGAGTTAATCATCACCTTCGAAGGACAAAATTTTGGAGTCTGTTCAAGAACCTTAATGTAATCCTTTGAACAAAAATTTGGCCCTTGATAACCCAACGGCCACCACATAAAGCAATTTAATAATCCTTTGAACAAGTTAACTTGTTATTGAATACTCATTCCCCAAATCAAAAATAAGTAACTCAACCTTAGGCTTCCAAAGATCTTTCAGCCTATCGCACAGATGGGTGAAACCTATTGATTGACCCTAAAGCTTCACAATAAGAGTGTTCAATCATTGTTCTCTAATGGCGTTCATTTTTTCCTTTGACAAATGAATGTGTGGCCACCCATCCACAAAGTCACAATAGTATCTTCCTTGCTAGTTTTATTTAAGGGAACATCCTTAGCACAAATTGTCTAGGTTGGCAGTGTAGGACTTGAGGCTGAATCGTAATCCTTAACCTAAAAGGAGCCCCTAAACCCTTTTGACATTGGATGAAGGTATTAGACATAATAGAATCACACTAGTCTCCATTGCTTCCTTTTTTTTTTCCTTAGCTTCTTTTGGAGAGAGCACATAAGAACAATTTCCTACCATAAAAAAGGAAGGGGGGAGGGGGTTCAATCAAAAGAGAGAGAACCTTTTGATGGTTGTGTCAATCATTGTTTAAGATTGTTTTTTTTTTTTTTAATTTAAGGGTTAACAATCCTAGTCTTGTTTTTACTAGTATTTAATGATCCTAAGTTTGAAGTTTATTTATATAAGTTGAACATTTTAATATTTGGAATATAGAAACAAGTATAGCATGTTATTTTTATCGCTTGATCCATACAAGTGAAAATGATTCAAAATTCAAATGTCTTCATCCCATAAAGAAAATATATGATAATGAAAACTCATGATCTTAGATTTTTTTCATTATCAATGAATATTTTTTAAAAAATTATAGTATTGCTGCACTCCAAGATATAAAAACATCGCCACCTTCATGAAATTGTTTTGGTCACTAAAAATAGTCATTCAAGTCAAAGGGTATAATATTTTTCATAAAAAAAAAAAAAGAGTAAGATTTGTTGTGTAGGTCATGGGTTGAAAACAATCTAGATGGGTTCTTCAAAAAATAATAGAGCATTCCACTTTGAAAAAATAAATTCCTCCCATTATGGTTATCTATTTTTTTTATTATCTTCTTTTATACTAGTGTGGTTAAATTAGTTATGTGTGTGTGTGTGTGTGTGTGTGTGTGTGTGTGTGTGTGTGTGTGTGTGTGTGTGTGTGTGTGTGTGTGATCCTATGTTGCCAAGATAGGAATGATATTAGAGTTACAAATCTAGAGGAATATTGATCTTCTAAATAATTGAAAGTTTAAACTTATCAATGTCTCATTATTGAAACCCTAAGTCGCACTAACTTTGTACCTATGTTAGTTGTGTGTACATGTGTAAAGTTGTGGATTAAGATATTGACAATGATATGGTGAGGCATGGATAGGTTATGACTTAATTGATTGTTTAAAAGTAATAGTTCTTTCTAGAAATAGAAATAGAGAAATAGTAATCAGTGAAAATTTAGATAATAATTATTTACAAAATTAGACCTCTCTGTTCATCATCTTCCTAATTTTATAAATAGGGAAGTTTATTTTCAAAGGTCAATTATATGATTAAAATTGTTAAAGAAACTTTATCTTTAACTCAGGGTTACAATGATTTCTTTTTGCTATCTAAAGAGCTTATTGGCTCAAATTAACAAAACTATAAATTTATCCATATTAGGATGATGCAAGTAACATTAAAACCTGCTACTAGATTACGTTTAAATAACTTGGTAATCATATGTATTAGAGATAAAAAAAAACATAATCGATTCTAGACTCCATATTAGGAGTAATTGAATCTACCCTTAGCAATGGGCCTATTGATTCTTTTGTTTTTTTAATTTTACCCTATTATTATTAGATCCTAACTTGATGCATGCTCTATGTTTGGATATTAAAACTAAAGGATCTGATATGACCCTATCTCAAAAAATCTAATCCCTATTTACAAGATACATTATAAGGTTATGAATACCATTGTCCCAAGAATTAAAGAAATTCTAACAAGATTTTCTGATAAAGGGACTACTACATTGTTTTTGACTAATAGGTCAAAATCTAATGCTATTTTTCCCAAAACAATTTCTTGGGATCAAGTTAAATTACCTAAGAAAATGGATATTAGAAAAGGTGGTTGAACCTATTAAAAAGGATAATAAACAAGTGGAAGAAGTAATTGAATTCCAAGATGGGGATATCAAAATTTGATTTGCTCCATTTTGAATTGTGAAGTTAAACCTTAAAAAGGGAAAAGAAAAGGTTAAACCTTGATTGTCTACCTCCTTAGTACCAATTACTGAGTTGGAAAGTATTATAAGAACAAAAGAGCAAATCATCAACCTCAATATAAAGTTGAATTTCCTCCCTCAATTTTTGCTTTTATGGTTAATGAACCACTCGAAACATCTAGTTAGGCTCCTAGGCTTGGGTCTCCTTTTCTTTCTTATATAGGATATCAAGACAAGGAAGAGTTAGACATGGTAGTTCTTTTGTCTTCAATTTTATCTTCATAACTACCTTACTATGCTCATTTATCCATTTAGGAGGATTTTTCTTTAATCTTTCAAATAAAGGCTTAGCATCATAAGCTAATTCCTTATAAAATTTTGAAATATAATTCAAACATCCTAAAACTTTTACAAGTGTTGTTTTTCTTTAATCTCATTAAGAAATTTAGAGGCAAATTCGATTGCTTGGTCAATAGGAATAATAGTACCATTTTTAACAAAGTCACCAAGGAATCTAACTTTGGTTAAGAATAACTTCATCTTTTTAACTAATTCAGTAAACCAACTTTTTCAATAACCTTTAAAATAGGTATAGATACTTAAAATGTTGTTCTATTGTGTTAAAAAATACTAACACTTCATCAATATAGAAAATAGTAAATGTTGCATAAGTATTAAATATTTCATTCGTAATTTTTTAAAATTCAAAGGATGCATTATTTAACTTGAAAGGCATTACATTCCATTCTTGGTGTTTGAATATTATTCTAAATGTTGTTTCATATTTATCCTTTTCATGAATTTTGATTTGCTAATAACCAGATTTCATATCAAATTTTAAAAATATCGAGATTTCATAAAGTCTATTAAGCAAATCTTTCTTATTAGGTATAAGATACTTAATCCATCTCAAGGTCTTATTTAAAAACTTATAGTTAATAACTAATTTTGGAACTCCTCGCTCTAATTCTATAGCATTTTCAACATAAAATTTTGGGCAACTACATAGGTTGTTACTTTTTCTAATAAGCCCTTTCTTTAAAAGATTATCTGTTTCCTTTTTACAGATCTTTAAATATCTTGGCTCTATAGTTATAGGTTGAGCCTTAGTAGGAATTTGACTTTCATTAAAAGTCGCTTTATATAGTAGTTTTACCACATGTCTTTTCTATTCCAAAAGCTATAAGAATCTCATTGCAAACTATTGTTTCTAACTTTCTTTGTATTTCTTGTATCTTGACTTGAATAACAAGGGTATTAATTTTCTCTTATAAATGTTT
The DNA here is from genome assembly GCA_020883675.1 of Bruguiera gymnorhiza. Classification (NCBI taxonomy): domain Eukaryota; kingdom Viridiplantae; phylum Streptophyta; class Magnoliopsida; order Malpighiales; family Rhizophoraceae; genus Bruguiera; species Bruguiera gymnorhiza. The sequence continues at coordinate 613,686 of JAIRCJ010000014.1, read as the reverse complement.
ATTCTTTATAACATTATGACAAGATTACATAAATCACTCCTTTTCTTTTTATTACCTTTCAAAGTAAATTTATGTCTTTATATTAAGAAGTAGATATAAACCTAAAGTTAATAAGCTTTCCATCTATTTCTAAGAAAATCCTTTTATCGCTAATTTCCTAAATAGGATATAACATGAGCATGAAAGGATTTCCTAAAATAATATCTTGTGATAGGCTTTTTAACAAATTTAAATGGAATTTCCATTCAAATTTCTTCATTGCATATAACAATTTGAGATAATTTATATGTAATAACAAGTTTGCTTTTATCAACAGTGTTTAACACTTCTATTGTTTTGAAAAGTATTTTAAAGGAACTATTTCTTCATTAATACAATTCTTATCAACGCCTGAATCAATTAATGCTATGGTAGAAGAGTACTTAACTCTTCTTTTCAAAAAAGCATTTGGAATATCAAGAGGATCTTTGTTCCTTTTAGTTATTGATTCCAATATTGATACATTTTCTTTTAATCTTTTTATCTTAGTTTTTAACTGATTAATTTTAGATTTAAGCTCTCCAATAGAAGGCTATATTGTCATTATTCTAGTTTTTAAACTAGGATAGTCATTTCAAATTCTTTGAATAACAATTTTTAAATTGTAATCTTTTTCTGGTTCTTTAACCCTAACCTTTTTTCGAAACAAATGAAGATATTTCTCTAATTGTTCTCTCTCTCTCTCTCTCTTTTTTTTTTGATCTATAATCTTAACAAAAAGATCCAATATCAAATTATCTTCTTTTATAAGGGCTAATAAGTCATTATTTTTGTATAAAACTTGATAATAGTTGTACTCACTATTACAACCATCATCAGACTCGTCTTTAGAGGAGGCATCTTCCTCAAGAAGTTCTACCTCCAAATCTAATTCTTTATATTTATCTTTTGATAAGAAGATATGCATTATTGACCTTTTAAGGTCTTGATCTACAGATAATATATGAATTTTATATTTCATTTTACATTTATTAGAATAATGCCTTATTTTTCTTTATTTATAATAAATAACTCTCTTCTTTTTCCTTTTTTGTAAAGTAAACCTTTTCTTTTCTTTTAATTTTTCCTTTTCATAAAAGGATTTCTTTTGAGATATGGGTTTATAACCCTTTCTTTGTGAATTTTTTAGGATATTTCATAGGTAGGATAACTTATTTTCCATAAAAGTCTTTTAAGGCTTTTTTGCCTTGAATTTTTTTCATTTTGTAATTGCATGTGCATTTTTATTTCCTTACAAAATTTAAATCCTTCAGCTACCACTTCAACAGCTAATTCTCCATAGGTGTAACTAGAGTAATCAATAACTTCACCATAATAAGATTTTAACCGTTTTTTACTTTTTCAACAAATAGGGTAGGTAACAGAGATAAAATTTTTTCTTTTTAGAACATACTTTGCCTATCTTCCTCAGTAAAAACTTTAGGAAAAAAAAAAAAACATCTTTGTACCACTTAAAGTAAGATAGATCTAGGCACTGTAAGTTAATAAGTTCCTCATATGTCTTATTTACCAGTAAGGTAGCTATACTAATAAAATAATTGGTAATTGTATAAATCAATATATCAACACTATCAATAAATTACATTCCTTGCTCTATTTTTATAACATTAAATATCTAAAATTTAGCTTATATTGACAAATAAAAATCCCATCAACTATTAAGTTATATAATAAACCCATTTACTATAGATTTTGCTATTTGGGGGTCAAAATTACTTTTTTAAATTTTGTAGTTGTAGTAAATATTATCATATAATGGAGTAAAATATGAATTTATATATATATTTTTTCATTCCATCTAAATTTCATTTTACAATACTACTACATCTAATTAATATTCCTGAAATTTTCTATGCAAACACTATCATACTAAGAATTAAAGAAATTTCAACGAGATATGCTAATAAAAGGACTACAAAATTATTTTTTAAGGATAGGTCAAAACCTAATGTTATAATACCTTAAACAATGGCTTGGGATCAGGTTAAATTACTTGAAAAATAGATATTAAAAAAGGCAGTTGAACTTGTTAAAGAGGTTAATAGATAAGTGATAAAAGTAATTGAATTTTAAGATGGAGATGTTGAAATTCATTTCACTCTATCTAAAAGTGTGAGGTTAAACCTCTAAAAGGGAAAAGAAAAGGTTAAACCTAAATTCTCTACCTCCTTAATACTAATTATTGAGTTAGAAGGCATTAGAAGAGCGAAAGAGCAAGTCAATCAACCTTAGTATAAAGTTGACTTTCCTCCCTCAACTTCTACTTCTGTGGTTAATGAACCACTAGAAACATCTAGTCAAACTCTTAGGCCTAGGTCTCCTTCACTCTCTAATATGGGATATCAAGATAAAGATATGAGTCTTTATGTCCTCCAAGTAGTAAATAAGGTAGATAAAAGGGTGAGAGAGTTATTTTACTCTCCTAAAAATACTATAGAGAGAAAATAGTTTTTTATGACCTTTAATGAAAAGAAACAAGAAGTATGACATAAACACCATAAGATATATACCAAGAGTATAGGAGTTGTAGATATATTTACTTATTCGGAAAAAAATCTATAACCTTAAGAAAAAACCTTTTTCAAAGTTTTCTACCCTTGAGGAATGTAGAGTCCTTAAAAGAGCAAATCAAAAATATGTTACAAGAAAAGGAAAAAGGGTAATAGTATTCATCCACCTATACTTAACCAAAGTGTAAAAATAAAAGATAGTAAAGTTATGGCTTCCCCATATAAAGCAAAGCCTTCTATGATTGCCATTATGGAGTAAAAAAATTATATTAATCTTTATCTTCAATATGCAGAAAATCAATTTAATAGAGTTGAATGAAAGATAGAAGAAATGGCTCAAAAAGCTTTGAAACCTCTGGTTACACCAGAGATGGAAAAAAGGGTTTTATTTAAATTCATGTTGTTAGAAGAAATAAATTACAATGTGTTAAGTAAAAATCTTGAAAAAACAATTAGTTAATGAAATAATCAAAAGGTTAAAAAACTTTGGATTAAAAGAAAAGGATGTTTCTGTATTAGGAAAACAACAACTTATAGAAGAAGAATCGAGGGTTTAGGCTTACGTGGACAAACTTCAAGAAATGTTCTTATTAGAACAAAACCTAGGTCAAAAAGATTCGTCATCTTCTTATAAGAAGGAATGAATGGAAATTAACAAAATGACTTTTAATAAATTCCATACAAAATTATATTATCCCAAACCTTTTCGAATAGCAAGAGTACATTTATTCATATCATCCTTCCAAGAATTAAAGATACCTAAAATGTAAAAACAAGTTAATGTCAAAGTGCCCAAAGAAAAAAAACTACACCGAATTGAAGCGGTTATTCCTTCATAAGTGCAGTTTTGATACAAAGAGGTTATTCCATCACATTGAATGTTTATAAAGGGAGAAACCAAATTGGTCCTAAACCTTCATTGATTTTGTCAAATTGTTCATGTAACTTTTTGTTTTGTATATTTAGTTTTATAGCTCTATTTTTTTCCTCTACTTAGTTAATTAGTTAAAACCATAATTGACCAAGCGGGATATGGCAAAAAAAAAAATAAAAGAAAAAAGAAAAAAAGAAAACAAAAGAAATATATGATATATGACATTCACAATGAAACTATTTTCTTCTTAAAAAGAATCTTCTTTAATCCAATATAAATTTAATCACTATTAAATTTAATATTAATAAATTTTTTTGTCGACAATCAACACTAATTGATGTAAAAAAAAAAAAGTACATAGTATAGATATATACACAAAGAGTATATATATATATATATATATATATATATATATATATATATATATATTAATTGATCGAATCAATCAAGTCTCTTTTAAATAACATTTTTAGTAGCAATATATATATCCAACACAACATTCACTGCACACCTATTCTTTATATAGACATGTCATAAGAAAAGCATTCCCCATGTCTCCCTAATATTCCTTTGATAATCAAGTTTAACTTTCTGAGTTGTGATATTTATTTTGGTTGACTGTAACCCTGCATTTTTTATCATTGCTCTATCTTTATCATTTTGTTTCCAATATGTTTTATTTTATTTCTTTACCCTTTCTCTTTTTGTTTGTGGGAACAGAGGCAAGAAGTCGAGGCAAGGGATATATAATTAAAGTAATAAATAGTCTTTAATAACAATCTTTAATTTGCGACCGGAATAGTTAATGTTCTTGTATTGAAAAAGTAAAATGCAGGTTGACAGTTGACAAATATGGGGATAGAAGGTGAAGCAAGGAATATTAGTATTCCATGCAACATATTAAAAGGATTGTTGGGGTTTTTATCCCCACGCGCTGCGGATGCCAAGATCCAATTATAAACATGAACATAAACAATCATGAGAATGAGAAAACTACCAAGATGAAATAGTACGTAAATAGAGATATTTATGTCAGTCAGCAAATTCGTGCCTACATCTATAAAGAGAGAAACATCTATTATCCTGTGATAAATTACATTGTACACACGGGAAGCTTGTGTTTAATACCCAAACCTAGATGCCATATACACCCATCTCAAAACCCAATGGACTGAGACATCGCAAGAGGCATCACAAAGTCTTACTGCACTTTCTATCTCTCCTTCCTTTTTCTCGACATCTCTCTCTCTCTCTCTTTCCACCTTCTCTACACAAAACTATCACTGTAAATAGAAAGACAAATATATGGCAATAATAATGGTCAGTTTGCATACCCATACAACAATAATGCCTAGGCACCTTCTCTAAGGCAACAATAATATCATCCATCTATGTTTCATACATTTCAATATTATCTTACCCCATCCATTTTGGCACATTTATTACATACTGCAACACATTATCTACCACACACTCTAACACAATGCTCAATATTGTTTAGATAGAGTATTCTCCCTCTCCAGTCAATGTTATTACAAAATTACAACATTAACTTTCACATACCAGCTACAGATCCTAAATAGTCATATTTTGTTTAAAATATTCGGCCAAAAACATATGCAGTCGGAACAAACTAATCACATTATTAGCTTCAGAGATGGACCTCAATACATCATTCCCCATAGCAGAAATTTCCCTCAGACCATTATCTATCCTTGAAAGCACCATGTGAACCATGCTTTCAACTATCCTTTGAGATTCTAGGAATAAACGCCTTTCTAACCAAATCATAACATTGATACTTTTATCCTTATAAGACTTCACTGCCTTGTGTGATTTGCATAGCTCTACCAAATCATAATCAAAAGATGTCGTGATATCATTGAACTTCATATATCATTGTAGGGAAACTTGTTTTAATCCATATATTAACTTCTTTAGTTTACATAATATTATATTTTTACCTTCTATGAAAAAACCTTTAAGGTCATCTATGTAAATTTCCTCTTTAAGAAATGCTATTTTCACATCTATCTATTGTAACTTTCTATCATGCCGAGCCACTAATACCATAACCAAATTCAATACTTATATAGCTATGAAAACAAAACTAGATCCTTTTTGGTTCTAATATTAAAATTTTGACTTTTGCAAATAAATCACATAATTATCTAAAATAGTTGATCTCCTATCTCTTTAAGATATTCTCAATACAACTTCTTGTAGTTTATTTGCATTAGTCATTTGTCAATTAGTTCCTTTAGGGAGTGTCACTTCGTCTAAATGTTCTTCAATTTTTAAAATTACATTCGGTATTATAATGGATGAATAAACTATTATAGGTTAATAAATATTAACCCTAATTTCTTTTATGTATACATTTTGACATTCATTACTCCCATTAGCTTCGCCATTCTCAATGAATCTTACATTACTAACTCTTAGAATTCTTGGATTATGGTTATATAAATACCTTATAAACATCTTTGGGTAACCAATAAAATAACCATTGATCATTTGAGAGTTTAATTTCCTTTCATATAGATTCTTACCTACATTGAGCAACATCAAACATCTAAGTGCCTTAAATTAAATTTCCTACATGTTTATAATTCAATAGTACTTTAAACTACCTTAATAGGAATCTTATTTAACAAATAGTTTGTGATTTTGAGTGCATACATCTACAAAGATTTGCATAGGGATGACTTACTTATCATGCTCCTAATCATGTCTATTAACGTTCAATTATGCCTTTTTACCTTACCATTTGCTAAGATGTACCTAACATAATTTACCCCGCACTTATGTTATGACTTTCAAAGAATTTTACAAATGGACCTAGATATTGCCCTAATTCATCATATTTTCTATAATATTCACCACCTCCATAAGATGTTACAATTTCCAATTTTCTGTCTTATTAATGTCTAATTATGCCTTTCTACCACACCATTTAATATACCTAACATCGTTTATCATGCACTTATCTCATGACTTTTGTGGAATTTCACAAATGGACCTAGATATTGCTCTAATTCCTTATATTTTTTATAATATTCACCACCTTTCTTAGATGTTACAATTTTCACCTTTTTGTCTAATTGCTTTTAACCTCCTTTATGCATACCTTAATAGCGTCTAATGATTGAGATTTTGATAAATCAAATGGGCATAACCATAACGTGAGAATAAAGGTGATGAAATACAATTCTCTATTAAAGGCTAGAGTGACAAATGGTCTGCCAATAATAGTGTGTATACTTGCTTTAATTAGTTCCTTTACTGAGAAATTGAGGAATGACAATGATGATATTTATAGGGTGCAGAGAGTTAAGGTTCGCCGACATGGAAAGCAAACAAAAGAACTTTCAGCTCTTTATAGGGGACAAGAAATTCAGGCTCACGAGGGTTCAATTTTGACAATGAAATTCAGTCCCGACGGGCAGTACCTTGCAAGTGCAGGGGAAGATGGATTTCTACGAGTGTGGCAAGTCATGGAAGATGAGAGATCAAATGAGCTTGACATTCCAGAAATTGATCCATCATGCATCTACTTTACTGTCAATCATCGAGCTGAGTTGAAGCCACTGTTTTTTGATAAAGAGAAACCAGGTAGACTTAGGAGCATGAGGAAAACATCACATTCTGCTTGTGTCGTATTTCCTCCAAAGGTTTTCCGGATATTGGAAAAACCATTGCATGAGTTCCAGGGGCATGGTGGAGAGATCTTGGATATATCCTGGTCAAAAAATTATGTAAGTTGTTTACTAAGATTCTCTTTTTTTAATCAGGAACCCCTGAAACCCAAAAAAAAGAAAGTAATTCATAACTCAAGTTACTTAAAGCGTGACAATCTGTGTTCTTGTTGCAGCATCTGCTGTCAGCTTCAGTGGATAAAACTGTACGTCTATGGCGATTAGGAACCGACCATTGTCTCAGGATCTTTTCGCATAGCAATTATGGTGTGTGCTTTTGTCCAATTATACATTTCCTATTTCCTTTCAACTTAGATCTTCTCAAGTTCAGTTTTTAGCTGTGGTTGCTGGTATATTTAAGTATGTTAAAGTCATTTATTATAATAACCTCTCTGTGACTCTTCCCCCTCCCCTTGTTGTTGTTGTTGTTATGTGATGCAGTAACATCTGTCCACTTTAATCCTGTGGATGATAAGTACTTTAAGAGTGGTTCACTGGACGGGAAAGTGCGTATTTGGGCAATTCCCAGTTGCCAAGTTGTTGATTGGACTGATGTAAAAGACGTGGTAACTGCAGTGTGTTATCGTCCAGATGGGCAGATTTAATTAGAGAATTGTATTTAATTAGTTCCTTTACACTTAATGCAATTCATACATATTCTAAGATTAGCAAAATTTAGATTCAAAGGAATCTCATTATTGACTAATCTCACTAATCTTTCATTTTTATCACAAGTAGAATTTTCCTTCATCATAGAATAGTCGTGAAATACTAGATTATTTACCTTAAACTATGACATCGTGCAAGAATATAATACTAGACAATAAATAGAGATATGCAAGCAACTTTTGCCACCTGGGAAAAACCTTTTCATCTAGTACAAGAAAAAAGTGATGAATTCCCCGAGCAACTAGAGTCAGCAAAATAAAATGACGAAAAGTTAAATAGAGAAACATAAATGGGAAAAGCAACTTGCCAATGCTCTAAATCCAAAACCCAATTGCAAATGCCAAGCAAATTCCATAGAGCAAAAAATAGCCACCTAAAAATGGGAAAACAGTTGCACAAAAAGCCTCAATAGCCATAAAACACTTAATAATTGTGGGCCTGAGAAACTTACTTATAGACATATAGGCAGAAACTTACTTCTAAGAATAGCAAAATTTAGATTTGAAAGAATCTCATTATTGACTAATCTCACTAATCCTTCATTTTAGTCACAAGCAGAATTTTCATTCATCATATTACACTTAATTCTAATATTATGATGTAATAAGGATTCTACGAATATATTATCAAGTTTCAGTTTATATAAACTATCAGTAATAATACATGAACCCATAATGACAGTATTCCTTTATAAATTGAAATAGATGAATTTTAATGAATTTTGCATCATATGAGATACATGACTAGTAACACTATAATTAAGTCATAAAGTATTATGAGAAATATCAATTAAATTTGATTCGAAACATATTAAGGTATTTAATTTACCTTTTTTTTTCAAATCAAACTTTACATTTTAGGTAATTTTTCCAATAGTGTCTAACCTTCTCCACAAAAGTGACACTTATTGTCATTTCATTTCCCTCTTTTATCCTTAAGAGAATAAGTAGGTTCTTTCTTATCCTAGACTGGTTTACTTTCACTTTTATTCCTTTCTAGCTTTCTTACCCATTAGATTAATGAAGTGACTTAATTTTTCTATCTTGTTTCCTCTTGAAAGAGCATGTCAGTCAATTCATTAACTTCCACTTATTCTTCATAATATTGTAATTAATGTAAAAGGGCCCATATTTAGAAGATAATGAGTTCCAAATGAACAATACTAAAGAGGAGTCACCAATGAAGTCCATCGAAACCGAAAGGGTTTCGTGGGAATGGGTAGTGGTTGCAACAACCCCACTTCCTTTTGTCTCTCAACCTTGTCCTGTTGACAGACAATGCACGTCTTTATGTACGTCTCAATGTCGTCTTCCATCTTTGCCCAATAGTAGTTATGGGCCAATAAGGCTGTCATCCACTCCATACTTGGATGACTAGCCCATTGGGAGTCATGACACTCTTGCTAGATCTCCCTCTTAAGGTCTGCACCCTTAGGAACATATAACCTGTTACCCTTCGTGTGTAACAGTCTGTCATCAAGCCAGTATCGTCTCACCACGCCCTTATTCACTTACTGCATGAGCTTTTGATATTCGCTATCATATGGTGTTTGTGCCTTGATTCAGTCCAGCAAGTCACTTTGCACCTTGGTGAGGGCAACGACCACTTCTCATACTTGACAACTTAGAGCATCCGCAACTTGATTATGCCTTCCCAGCTTGTGTTCCAATACAAAATTGTACTTTGCCAAGAGCTCCTGCCACTGGGCTTGTCTTGCAGAGAGCTTTTTTTGGGTTTGAAAGAAAGTGTTGGTCACATTATCGGTTTGGATAACAAACTTGGTACCTAGTAAATACACTTACCAAAGGCAAAGGCAGTGCACCACCGCAAGCATCTCCTTCTCATGGGCTGAGTACTGTTGCTTTGCTTCCTTCAATTTTCGACTCTCGTATGCAATGGGGTGCCTTTCTTAGATCAACACACCACCAATGGCCTTGTTGGAAGCATCAGTAAGGACTTCAAAGGGCACTTCAAAGTTGGGTAGCCGCAGTACCGGCTCCGTTGATACCATTGCCTTCAACTTGTTAAAGGCTTCTTGGCACTCCATGTCCCATCTCCAAGGTTGGTCTTTCTTGAGCAAGTTGGTAAGAGGGGCCACCTTTTTGGAGTAACCTTGCACAAACTTCCTGTAACAGTTAAACAAGCCAAGAAAGGACTGCAATTCCAATAGTTTGTTGGGAGGTGACCATTCTACAATGATTTGAACCTTTCCCTCATCCATTCTCACACATCCTTGACTGACCTTATGCTCGAGGAACTTAATTTCCTACCAGGCAAACTCACACTTTTCCTTTTTCACATACAATTGGTGTTCCCTTAACTGAGAAAACACCAGCCTAAGGTGAGTCAAGTGATCCTCAAGGGATTCATTATACACAACAATATCATCTAGGTGCACTACCACTAAGCGATCAATAAAATCATGAAACACATCATTCATCAAATTGCAAAAAGTAGCAGGGGGATTAGTCAAACCGAAGGGCATCACCAGGAATTCATATGAGCTGTAGGGTGTGATGCATGTGGTCTTCCCTTCATCTCCTTCTACAATCCTGACTTGCCAATACCCCGACCGTAAGTCTAGCTTTGTGAAGTAGGAGGCTTTTGCTAGCCAATCGAACAAGACTACAATCAATGGGATAGGATACTTATTCTACATCGTGACCTTGTTCAAGGCCTTGTAGTCCACACACATCCACAAGGAGCCATCATGCTTCTTTTGGAACAACATAGGGGTGCCAAAAGGGGCTTTGGAGGGCTGGATTAAGCCTGCATCCAGCAACTCCGACAGCTGCTTCCTCAATTCAGTTAACTCCATTGGACTCATGTGATAAGAGGCCTGAGCCGGAGGTCTGGAACCTGAAATTAAATCAATTTGGTGGTCCTGAGCACGCCTCGGGGGAAGACACTTTGGCAGCTCCAACGACATCACGTCTGCATACTCTCCCAACAGCTCAGCAACACTGTCAGACACCTCGATGGTTGTCCCCTCCTTGACTTCAATCAAGGCTGCCAGGTAGGTGGTCTGTCCTCTCTTCAAGTCATGCTCAACCTGCATCCCTGAAATCGTACCACCCGACTACCTCCCAGCACTAGCTAGAGAAGTAATCTCACCCGCAACAAAGCATGGATGGTTTTCATGCATGATCATTAACCCACCCAAATGTGGCAGTAATGCAACCTTTGCATATATAAAGAACTCAACATCCAATATGATATTAAAGTCATCCAATGTCACAATTGTAAAGTTAAGGTTGCCACTCCAACTACCAATGGTTACCTTCACGCCTCTGGCTGTGCCAAGCACCTCGCGAGCTGCCGAATTGACTGCCTTGATTCAGCTGCTGCGCTTCGTGACCTTCAGGCCCAATGACTCCACCATTTGTTTGGCAACAAAGTTGTGGGTAGCACCAGTGTCTGCCATTGCCATCAACTCCTGATTGCCAAGCCCAATCTTCACATACATTAGGCCAGCCTGTTGTGAACGTTCCCTTTGAACCACATTCACCAACTGCAGAGGATTGACATGAGAGGGTCTAACATCATCTGCCCCTTCCTTGGCAACCATAGCACTCAACTTTTCCCTCTTCAGGCATTCCCTAGCACGGTGAGGGCCATTATAGATAAAACAACCAGAATTAGACTTGCCTTTCCCTTGGTCCTGAAAGACAGCTTTGTCTTTGTCCTTGCCACAGTCCTATTGTTTTTCCCTCCTCTTGCCCTCCTTCTTTTTCCCTTTGTCTTTGGGTTGCTGCTGCTGCTGCTTTCCCCCAGCATTGCTATCCATGGATTTGTTGAGTCAGAAATCAACCAACACATCTGTAGCAGCCATGGCAGATGGCAAATCTTTGACACCCTGCCTGTAGAGCTCAATTTGAGCCCACAGTTGGAGACCCAAGAGGAAGTTGAAGAGCTTGTCTTCATCCGACATATTGCGGATGTCCAGCATCAAGGAACTGAATTCCTTCACATAGTTCCGCACCGTGCCACTATGCTTTAGTTTCTTTAGGGAGTCCCATGCAACCCACGACGTGTTGCAGGGAAGGAATTGATCCTTCAACTCCTTCTTCAGGCTTTCCCACGTCTCTATCCAAGGTTGGCCAGCACTCGCATCATCATCTAGCCTTGTTCGCCACCACAGTTTGGCATCCTTGGCCAGATACATGCTGGTAAGGGTCACCTTTTCTTCTTCAGGCACCCTTGAGGCCATAAAGTACTGCTCCATGTCCCACAAGAAATTCTCGATAGCTTTGGCATCCTGTTCCCCCTTGAAGGCCTTAGGTTCAGGGACCTTCATTCTTCTGGATGACTCGGCAGCACCACCGGATTGGCTGCCTATGGCCTTCTTGAGGACACCAACATCCTGTTCCATATCACCGAAGGATTGCGCCCAAGCACCATCAAGGCTATCATAACGAGTTTGTAAGAAACTTACTGATTTTTCCAGTTCGTCTATCCCTGCCAAGATCAAAAGAGTCTGATCCTCCAAGGCATCATCGAGTGCCTTCTCAATCCTTGACACCCGCTTATGAACTGCTTCAAGTCCTGATCCTCTAGCCATGAGTCGAACTTGCTCTGATACCTATTGTCACAGGGCCAACTGTCCCGTACAAATTTTTGGCCTTGTGAAGGCACTAAGTAGCCCACTTAGTCTCAGCCAAACTCACACACACACACACACACACAAAGACAACAGCACACTTACGGGAAACACTCCCAACCTTTACTACTTAACACAAAGTACAAAGGACTGCCAAGACTTACAAATGTTTCTCTCTCTACGCGTTCTCTCTCTACGCGTTCTCTCTCTTGTGTCTGGATATATGCTGGTATCCTTGGTGCCTCTTGGTAGACACCTTACACACGTATATATAGGCTGCATGACTTGGCTGCCAAGCCAATCATGCTAAGTGGGGCATTCCCCACTACTAGGAGCACTTCCTACAAACTAGGCAGAACATGGGTCTGCAATTAAGGAGAGCCTGCCACCTCACGTTGGACTGGTTCAACCTTCATCTGCTGCCTGCTATGTTTTCCTTGTCTCAAGGAGAGACTGCTAGCACATCAGACCCATGCAGTCATCCCTTCCCATGATCTCTGCAGATAAGGTTGCAGAGGCTTTAGTGGTTCTGCCCATATCCCATGAACCCCTCCTTTCATGGTGCATGGACAGAACCTTATCGATGCTGCCACCTATCCCTCTGCTGCTTGGCTTGTGTGTTGGCCCGGACCCCTGTCCGTGCGTCAGTCTCATGCGTTGCTGGCCTAGACCCCTGCCCATGTGCCAGTCTCGTCTGTTGCTAGTCTGGACCCCTGCCCATGCGCCACTCTCATGCAGGGCTCCACTTAGCCACTTTTTCCTTGGCTAATTTCTCAAGGGAGACTTGCACACCCCCTTATAGAGCATTAGGGAATTTGGCTTTTTGATAGGAGGACTCATTGGAGTGCTCGAGTGATCACTCCCTCAATTGGCAGCCTGCTAGCACAACCTGCAGACTAACTAGTGATCTAACACCCTCTCCTTTGCACCAATTGCCCTAACTTGCTGCCTTATTTCCTTTGACGTGCCCGACTCACACTGACTCCATGCCAAGCATTGGCATAAGGCATTGCCAATGCTTGCATTTTTGTATTAAGGACTCTAAGGGGCTAACAGCAGTCCCCATCTCCTTGTAGTAGTCCTCCACACTTTGATGCCATAAGTGAGCTCTTGTAGCCTTTTTGATGCAGAATGTTGAATAAACATTAAATGTCCGTTTTTATTAGTGCATTATTTCAGTAGTTTTATAGAAAAATGAAATGTCAAGAGTCAACAGTTACTCTTACGGGTGATAATGGGTTTTAATTTTGGTTTATGACTATTAATAGAATTGCCTATAATTAAGTTTATTTCAGT
>JAIRCJ010000737.1:0-12246 GCA_020883675.1 Bruguiera gymnorhiza | reverse complement strand
TTGCTATTTATAATATTCATCCACTAAAGTGTATTTATGCAATTGAGTCCATTACTTGTATTTTCGTTCAATTAACTTTTTCAAATATTATATTTTTCTCACCAATCAAATCAAACGACATTAACAACAAATTTAAAATCAAAATATTGCATTTTTGCAAATTTTAGAATTTTAAAATCTGCTAGGATAAATAAATTGTCAATACTCTGTTGAATTGAAAATTTTGGCAAATTTTCTTAATTGGTCCTTTGCCTCAAATGTAATTTGAAAATGATTTATAAGAATTCCTGTTTTCAGAAAAATTACTTAAGAAAAGGAAAAGCAATGGCACTGCTTAATTAAGATAGTTCCGCCCTCCCTTTAGGGATTAGTATGCCTCACACAACCTTGAAAACTTGAGTTTTGCTATTCAATAATATTGCCATGCCACTAAAAGGTGGTCTTTTTATGCAATTGATTCCATTATTTGGTATTTTTGGTTCAATTACCATATTCAAAATATTAATATTTTTCACCGTATTATATTTTTCTCACCAATTAAATCAGAACAACATTAACAATAAATATAACCATCAAATTATTACAATTTTTGCAAATGTTATAGAATTTCAAATTTTGCTACGAGATAATGTAAATTGGTCATACCTTATTGATTTAAATTTTTGCAATTTTTCTGAATTGTCTCCTTTGCCTCAACGCAATTCAAATGATTTATATAATCTTCAGGCAAATTACTTAAAAAAAGCAAAAGCAATCGAATGTAATAAGAAGGCTCTACACTCTCATCTAGTGATATATGCTTAACACAACATTGAAACTTGGGACTGCTATTTATAATATTCATCCAATAAAGTGTATTTTAATGCAATTCAGTCCATTACTTTGTATTTTTGTTCAATTAACATACTCATATATTATGTTTTTTACATATTATATTTTTCTCATAAATTAAATCATAAGGACATTAATATTAAATTTAAAAATCAAAATATTTCAATTTTTGCACTTTTCAAATTTTAAAATCTTCTAGGGATAAATGAATTGTCAATACTCTGTTGAGATTTAAATTTTGCAATTTTCGGAATTGTCTCCTTTACCTCAACGCAATTTGAAATCATTATATAATCTTCAGGCAAATTACTTAAAAAAAAAAAGCAAAAGCAATCGAATGTAATAAGAAGGCTCTACACTCTCATCTAGTGATATATGCTTAACACAACATTGAAACTTGGGACTGCTATTTATAATATTCATCCAATAAAGTGTATTTTATGCAATTCAGTCCATTACTTGTATTTTTGTTCAATTAACATACTCATATATTATGTTTTTTACATATTATATTTTTCTCATAAATTAAATCAAAGGACATTAATATTAAATTTAAAAATCAAATATTTCAATTTTGCACTTTTTCAAATTTTAAATCTTCTAGGGATAAATGAATTGTCAATACTCTGTTGAATTTAAATTTTGCAATTTTTGGAATTGTCTCCTTTGCCTCAACTCAATTTGAAATAATTTATGTAATCTTCAGGCAAATTACTTAAGAAAAAGCAAAAGCACTCGACTATAATAAGAAAACTCTACGCTCCCATCTAGAGATATATGCTTAACACATATTGAAACTTGAGACTGCTATTTATAATATTCATCCACTAAAGTGTATTTTATGCAATTGAATCCATTACTTGTATTTTGTTCAATTAACATATTTAAATATTATATTTTCACATATTATCTTTTTCTCACCAATTAAATCAAACGACATTAAGAATAAATATAAAAATCAAAATATTACAATTTTGCAATTTTAAGAATTTTAAAATATGGTAGGGGTAAATGAATTGTCGATACTCTATTGAATTTAAATTTTGCAATTTTTGGAATTGTCTCCTTTGCCTCAACGCAATTTGAAATAATTTATGTAATCTTAGGCAAATTACTTAAGAAAAAGCAAAAGCAATTGACTGTAATAAAAAAGCTCTACACTCCCATCTAAAGATATATGCTTAACACAACATTGAAACTTGGGATTGTTATTTATAATATTCATCCACTAAAGTGTATTTTATGCAATTGAATCCATTACTTGTATTTTTGTTCAATTAACATATTTAAATATTATAATTTTCACACATTATATTTTTCTCACCAATTAAATCGAATGCCATTAACAATAAATTTAAAAATCAAAATATTTCAATTTTGCACTTTTTCAAATTTTAAAATCTGCTAGGATAAGTGAATTGTCAATACACTATTGAATTTAAATTTTGCAATTTTCAAAATTGTCTCCTTTGCCTTAACGCAATTTGAAATAATTTATGTAATCTTCAGGTAAATTACTTAAGAAAACGTAAAAGCAATGGACTGTAATAAGAAGGTTCTGCACTCCCATCTAGGGATATATGCTTAACTCAACATTGAAACTTGGGATTGCTATTTATAATATTCATCCACTAAAGTCTATTTTATGCAATTAAGTCCATTACTTGTATTTTTGTTCAATTAACTTATTCAAATATTGTATTTTTCTCACCACTCAAATCAAACAACATTAACAACAAATTTAAAAATCAAAATATTGCATTTTGAAATTTTTAGAATTTTAAAATCTGCTAAGGATAAATAAATTGTCAATAATCTGTTGAATTTAAAATTTTCAATTTTCTTAATTCTCTCCTCTGCCTCAATGCAATTTGAAATGATTTATAAAATTTCTATTTTCAGACAAATTACTTAAGAAAAAGGAAAAGCAATGGACTCTAATAAGATACTTCCGTACTCCCATCTAGGGATATATGCTTCACATAACCTTGAAACTTGAGATTGTTATTTATAATATTATCCAATAAAGTGTATTTTATGCAATTGAGTCCATTACTTGTATTTTTGTTCAATTAACATATTCAAATATTATATTTTTCACATATTATATTTTTCTCACCATTTAAATCAAACGACGTTAATTATAAATACAAAAATCAAAATATATCAATTTTGCAATTTTTAGAATTTTAAAATCTGTTGGGATAACTGATTTGTCAATACTCTGTTGAATTTAAATTTTACAATTTTCTTAATTGTCTCCTTCGCCTCAATGCAATTTGAAATGATTTATAGAATTCTTGTCTTTAGACAAATTACTTAAGAAAAACGAAAAGCAATGGACTCTAATAAGATGGTTCCCTACTCTTATCTAGGGATATATGCTTGACACAACCTTGAAACTTGAGATTACTATTTATAATATTCATACACTAAAGTGTCTTTTGTGCAATTGAGTCCATCACTTGTATTTTTATTCAATTAACATATTCAAATATTATATTTTCACATATTATATTTTTCTCATCAATTAAATCAAACGACATTAACATTAAATTTTAAAATCAAAATATTTCAATTTTGCAATTTTTTGAATTTTAAAATCTGGTAAGGATAAATGAATTGTTAATACTCTGTTAAATTTACATTTTGCAATTTTCTGAATTGTCTCCTTTGCCTCAACTCAATTTGAAATGGTTTATATAATTTTTAGGCAAATTAATTAAGAAAAAGCCAAAGCAATGGATTGTAATAAGAAGGTTCTGCACTCCCATCCAGAGATATATGTTTAACACAGCATTGAAAATTGGGTTTGCTATTTATAATATTCATCCACTAAAGTGTATTTTATGCAATTGAGTCCATTACTTGTATTTTTGTTCAATTAACTTTTTCAAATATGATATTTTTCACATATTATATTTTTCTCGCCAATTAAATCAAACGACATTAACATTAAATTTAAAAATGAAAATATTTCAATTGCGCAATTTTTTGAATTTTAAAATCTGGTAGAGATAAATGAATTGTCAATACTCCGTTGAATTTAAGTTTTGCAATTTTCTGAATTGTCTCCTTTGCCTCAACGCAATTTGAAATGATTTATATAATCTTCTAGCAACTTACTTAGGAAAAAGCAAAATGAATCGACTGTAATAAGAAGGTTTTGCACTCCTATCTAGGGATATATGCTTAACACAATATTGAAATTTGAGACTGCTATTTGTAATATTCATACACTAAAGTGTATTTTATGTAATTGAGTCCATTACTTGTATTTTTGTTCAACTAACATATTCAAATATAATATTTTTCACATATTATATTTTTCTCACCAATTAAATCAAACGACATTAACAATAAATTTAAAAATCAAAATATTTTAATATTGCAATTTTTTGAATTTTAAAATCTGCTAGGCATAACTGAATTGTCAATACTCCGTTGAATTTAAATTTTGCAATTTTCTGAATTGTCTCCTTTGTCTCAACACAATTTGAAATGATTAATATAATCTTCAGGCAAATTATTTAAGAAAAACAACAGCAATGGACTCTAATAAGAAGGTTCTGCACTCCCATCCAAGGATATATGCTTAACACAACATTGAAACTTAGGATTGCTATTTATAATATTCATCCACTAAAGTGTATTTTATGCAATTGAGTCCATTACTAGTATTTTTGTTCAATTAACTTTTTCAAATATTGTATTTTTCTGACCAATCAAATCAAACGACATTAACAACAAATTTAAAAATCTAAATATTGCATCTTTGCAATTTTTAGAATTTTAAAATTTGCTAAAGATAAATAAATTGTCAATAATCTGTTGAATTGAAATTTTTCAATTTTCTTAATTCTCTCCTTTGACTCAATGCAATTTGAAATGATTTATAGAATTCTTATTTTCAGACAAATTACTTAAAAAGCAATAGACTCTAATAAGATGGTTCCGCACCCCCATCTAGGGATATATACTTCACACAACCTTGAAACTTAAGTTTGCTATTTATAATATTCATCCACTAAAGTGTCTTTTATGCAATTGAGTCCATTACTTGTATTTTTGTTCAATTAACATATTCAAATATTATATTTTTCACACATTATATTTTTCTCACCAATTAAATCAAACGACATTAACTATAAATGTAAAAAACAAAATATTTCAATTTTGCAATTTTTAGAATTTTAAAATCTGCTAAGGATAACTGAATTGTCAATACTCTATTGAATTTAAATTTTGCAATTTTCTTAATTGTCTTCTTTGCCTCCACGCAATTTGAAATGATTTATATAATCTCCAGGCAAATTATTTAAGAAATAACAAAAGCAATGAATTGTAATAAGAAGGTTTTGCACTCCCATCTAGGGATATTAAAGTTCCCAACTTCACCCTAGGATCTACTAGTTTGTGATACTGCGAGGGGGGTGAATCAGTATCACCACAATTCGCAATTCGTAGGTAAGTGAATAACTTCAATCTCTTCTTAGAAGCAAACTCTTTCTCAGATTCAACTAAGGTAGATCTATTGCTACCTACTAATCACAATAGTCCCTAAAGTCACCTTTCAGACACCTTGCCTAATAGACAATTCAGATGTTCTTGTTTAGGTCTTCGTTAGGTTATGGGTCGACTGATACTTTAGTTGCGTTCACAACTCAATTTAAAACACAGAACGTAAAGCAAATTAAGGACACATAAGATTTACCTGGTTCCATCAACGTGACGTACATCCACGGTGGTAGGGACTCTCCCTTACCGAGACTATCCACTATACTTGAGAATTCCAGTTACAATGGATGTCTTAATCTTCTGCTCCTTTCACTATTGCAATTACTAAGTAAGTACAATACAAAGAGTGTCACTTACTGTGTCTACCCTTCTTTAGCTTGTCTTGCCTCTGTTGAATTGAAAGGCTACTCCACTGCCACTTAGAAGTTCACCGTAACGCTTTTTAACCTCTCTTGAAGAAATCTGGAAATACGTTGAGTTCTTTCTGATGCTTCGCCGAATTCCTTCTCTAGGTTGTCTCACACAGCTCCTACTTTCACCGTCTCACGGCCTCACCCGTCTCCTATTTCACGGTCTTACTGTTTCACGACCTGTCCTTACGCTTCTGGTCTGTCACACCGTTGCACATTTTGGTCTCACGCTGTCTCCTGACGTACACCCACGCTTCTAGCTTGCCGTTTCATGTCTCTTGGCCTACCTCACGCTACTGGTTTTTTTCTGGTTCACGTCTCTCGGCCTGCCTCACACTTCTGGTCTGCTGTCTTCTCTTCTGGGTGGCCTCACGGATACCAGGTCTGCTGTCTTCTCTTCTGAGTGGTCTCATGGATACTAGGTCTGCTGTTTTCTCTTCCAAGTGGTCTCACAAATGCCAGGTCTGTTGTCTTCTCTTTCGGGTGGTCTTACGAATACTAGGTCTGTTGTCTTCTCTTCTGAGTGGTCTATTTCTTATTTCTCCTCTTGCTGGTTGTTCGTTTTTGGTTTGCTTGCAGGAGGTGTTTCTGGTTTGCTTGCAGGACATGTTTCTGGTTTGTTTTTCTCTTCTTTTGGCCGGTTGTTGTAGGGTTGCCATTTATTTAATTGTGTTGGCCTTGCCCTAATTTTGTCTTCCAAGGCCTTTATATATTCTTTTCCATGAAACCCTACTAGGGCTTATGTGGCGGATTTACGTTCTTACCCTTATGCGACGGATTTACTTTCTTGCCTTTCCATGTGGCTTTACTTTCTTGCACACTTAACCCTAGTTGACAACAATTACAACCCATACAAGGCTGTGGGAACAACAATCTCCCCCTTTGTAATTATTGGCAACACTCATAACAAAAGTCATTATGCAGCAGTCCTTTATAATCTTCTTAGAGTAATAATCAAGAAGCAGATGGATTATAACTCCCTTTAAATATGCACTCCCCCTTCCTTAACAGCTCCCCCTGCACTGTTGCTTCTCTCCCCTTTTGTCAACCAATTACAAATCTGAAAAACTTGCAAAGTAGAGATGGAGGATACACCTGATTTTCAGGCTTGAGGAGTCATTCGCATAGACAGACTCGCACAGACAGACTCATTCTATGCTTTTCAAACAGCTCTGTGGACAGAGATTTAGTTAGATCTTGTGTAGCCTCTTCAACAGATTTAGGTTCAACTTGTGAGAGTAAAGCAATAGCTCCCACAATTCTTCTTCTTGTTGTAACTCCTACTGATGGGTCACCTATGATCTGATTTCTTGATGAGCACTAGTCCACATTTTCTTTGGCTTTCTTTCTTGCACAATCTTAGTTGCAAGAGGATCTCTTTCTTCATCAATCACATACAAATTTCCAGTTGTTCTCTTCCCGACTACAACAGTATTGCCTTCTTTACTCTTTACCTGACAACCTGGTTTTATGAATAGTCTTCATTGCATAGTTTGCTGACAATGCTAGATTATATCTGAGTCCTTTAACATGCAGAACATCTTTCAGCTTTCCTCTTCCAATGTTTATTAACCCCTGACCATTGATGTTGAGTGAATCATCATTGCCAAACTTGACTCTGTCTTCTCTTGACTTGTTTAGCTTTGACAATTTACTCTTGTCTCCCGTCATGTGTGAAGTGCATCCACTGCCAAGGATCCACTGCTTATCCTTGTAGTTAGCTTTGAGTGCAATTTCAGCTATATTAGCCACCTCCCTTTTAGCTTTATATTCCTTCTTTTGAAGTGGCTGGAAGATAGCTTTCTCTTTTTTCTCAGCTTTGACTACACCGCTTGTTTTCACTGTGACATTGATTGCCTTCTCTTGCTCAGGGAGAAGTGTCATACATCTCTTGGCATTATGGCCATCTTGCCCGCACCTTTCACACTGTTCCAAGTCTGCCAATACAGCAAACTTATTCTTTGAAACCACTGGTTTGGGCTTCCACCAACACTCCTTGTTAATGTGTCCTTGCTTTTTACAGTATATGCAAGAACTCACGACAGGTGTTCTCCTCTGAATTTTGTATTGTCTCCCCCTGTATGCAGCATCGTATCTTCTCAAGTTGGAGACATATACTGGCCTTCTCCACCAGCAGTTACTTGCCTTATGACCCTAAACTCCACAATAAAGACAGTGACCTTGAAACAGCCTCTTCTTGGGTCTAATCACAGTTTGTTTTCTTTTGTTCGTTACTTGCTATGTAGGCAACGTGGCTGGCTTCTTTGCTTGTGTGGCTTTCATTTCAGCCACCTTCTTCTCCTTCTTCTGTTCAGCCGTAGCCCTTTGCTGGCTAACCTTCTTTTCTTCATTTTTGTTTGCCACCCTAGGTTGCTTCTTCAAATCCTCTTTATTCTCAGCTATCTTCTCCTGAGTCACAACCTTCTCTTTCAACTTCTGTGGCACATTCTTATTATCTTTAGGCAATGCAGCCTTAGATTGCTGCACTTTCTCTTCATTCTTCTTTTCTCTTGCAAAACTTGTTTCTCCTATCATTTCAAGCTTCTACACATTCTCTTCACTCCTTTTTGAGTTGTTGCTGAAGTCTTAGCAACTCTTTCTCCATTCCTTCAATTTTTGAAGTCCTTGAGCCAAGCTCCATTGTAAGGTCTTCACATATTTTTGATATGTTCTTCAAATCTTCTCTTCAAGTCAATATGTTCAGCCCTTATTTCATCCTTTTGACTTTCAGCTTCCTCAAACTTTGCTTCAACTTGTTTTATATGGGCCTCCAACCTTCTTATGGTTCTACCCCTTCTGATTATCTCCTTTGAAGCTGCTTCTAACTCAGCTTCAAGATCTAGTTCTTCTTCATCAACCTCCTCTTCCTCTTCAGAGGTTGAACTACCACTTTGAGCTGATGCCATAAAGGCATGCTCATCTGATGATTCTTCATCTTCCTCCTCATCTGCTTCTTTTATCTGACTCACATAACTCTTGAATGAGCATCTCTTCTTCTTCTGTGAGTTGGCAGTCTTCTTGCTGGACTTCTTTGATTTGAATGATGGTTTTCTCCATTTTGAATTCGGCTCATCATCACCATCCTTATCTTCATCATCAAGTTTCACTTTGCACTGAGAAGCAAAGTGTTTAGTCTGCCCCACACCGATAACATCTCAAGGACAACTGTCCTTTTCTCTTCTTAGACCCCTTTTGAACTTCCTTGGGAAGTATGCCAAAACTACACCTTCACTTTCTTCCTCGTCATCATCATCAATCCTCACTGGATGATTCTTCCTCTTTCTTTTATCTTTAAGTGTTTCATAGCTTTGAAAGCTGCCTCCTTTGATACCTTCGATGTTAAGGAGCTCTCCGTTGACTTTATTCTCATCTCATATGCAATAAGATTGCACTGGAGATCATGCAGAGACATAGAATTGAGATCTCTACTCTCCTCTATGGCTACCACTTTTGAGGCAAACCTCTCAGGCAGAATTCTTAGAATTTTTTTCATAATAGATGAGTCCTTCTTGTTCTTCCCATAACTTTTAAGATTGTTTATAGCATCAATAACCCTGGTGAAGAACTCTTGGACTGTCTCATTTTTCTGCATTATGAGAGATTCATATCTCTCCTTGAAAACTTGAAGCTTGGCCTCCTTCATTTTGCCATCACCTTCATAGACTTTCTGCAATCTGTCCCATATCTCCTTGGTAGATTTGCAATCCATAACTTTAGCATATTCAGCATTTGTCAATGCTAAAATGATGATGTTTGAGGCCTTTCCATTTATCTCAAACTGCCTTAATTCCTCTGGGGTTAGATCTTTACCTTCTTCTAGGGCCACAAAACCTCATGTACGGCTTTCGTCACGTTCATACCCATGGTTGCAAATACCACCTGCATTCTCACTCTCCACATATGATCATTAAAGATTGGAGCCTTCTTGCTGTAAGTAGTGCTGGTGTTGGTACTGGTATCCATTTCTCAGTATGCTAAACAAGCTAAAACTTCTGAAACTCTTCAAACTAGTACACCCAAGCTGTTAAGCTTTATCCTGGTGAACCTGTGCTCTGATACCAATTGAAGTTCCCAACTTTACCCTAGGATCTACTAGTTTGTGATACTGAAAGGGGGGGTGAATCAGTATCACCACAATTCGCAATTCCGCAGGTAAGTGAACAACTTCAATCTCTTCCTTAAAAGCAAACTCTTTCTTAGATTCGACTAAGGTAGATCTATTGCTACCTACTAATCACAATAGTCCCCAAAGTCACCTTTCAGACACCTTGCCTAATAAACAATTTGGATCTTCTTGTTTAGGTCTTCGTTAGGTTTATGAGTTGGCTGATACTTTAGCTGTGTTCATAACTCAATTCAAACACATAACGTAAAGCAAATTAAGGACACACGAGATTTACGTGGTTCCGTCAACGTGACGTACATCCACGGTGGTAGGGACTCTCCCTTACCGAGACTATCCACTATACTTGAGAATTCCAGTTACAATGGATGTCTTAATCTTCTGCTCCTTTCACTATTGCAATTACAAAGCAAGTACAATACAAAGAGTGTCACTTACTGTGTCTACCCTTCTTCTAGCTTGTCTTGCCTCTGTTGAATTGAAAGGCTGCTCCATTGCCCCTTAGAAGTTCACCGCAATGCTCTCTAACCTCTCTTGAAGAAATCTGGAAATACGTTGAGTTCTTTCCGATGCTTCGTCGAATTCCTTCTCTAGGTTGTCTCACACAGCTCCTACTTTCACCGTCTCACGGTCTCTCACCGTCTCCTATTTCACGGTCTTACTATTCATGGCCTGTCCTCACGCTTATGGTCTGTCACGCCGTTGCACGTTCTGGTCTTATGCCGTCTCCTGACGTACACCCACGCTTTTGGTCTGTCGTTTCACGTCTCTTGGCCTACCTCACACTACTTGTTTTTCTGGTTCACGTCTCTCGGCCTGCCTCACGCTTCTGGTCTGCTATCTTCTCTTCCGGGTGGTCTCACGGATACCAGGTTTGCTATCTTCTCTTCCGAGTGGTCTCACGGATACCAGGTCTACTGTCTTCTCTTCCAGGTGGTCTCACAGATACCAAGTCTTGTGTCTTCTCTTCTGAGTGGTCTTACGGATACCAGGTCTGCTGTCTTCTCTTCTGGGTGGTCTATTTCTTATTTCTCCTCTTGCTGGTTGTCCGTTTCTGGTTTGCTTGCAAGAGGTGTTTCTAGTTTTGCTTGCAGGACGTGTTTCTGGTTTTCTTGTAGGAGGCGTTTCTGGTTTGCTTACAGGACGTGTTTCTGGTTTGCTTGCAGGAGGCATTTCTAGTTTGCTTGCAGGATGTGTTTTTGGTTTGCCTTTCTCTTCTTTTTTGGCCGGTTGTTGTAGGGTTGCCATTTATTCAATTGTGTTGGCCTTGCCCTAGTTTTGTCTTCCAAGGCCTTTATATACTCTCTTCCATGAAACCCTAATAAGGCTTATGTGGCAGATTTATGTTCTTGCCCTTACGCGTGGATTTACTTTCTTGCCCTTCTATGTGGTTTTACTTTCTCGCACACTTAACCCTAGTTGACAACAATTACAACCCATAAGGTTGTGGGAACAACAGATATATGCTTAACACAACATTAAAACTTGGGATTGCTATTTATAATATTCATCCACTAAAGTCTATTTTATGCAATTGAGTCCATTACTTGTATTTTTGTTCAATTAACTTATTCAAATATTGTATTTTTCTCACCAATCAAATCAAATGACATTAACAACAAATTTAAAAATCAAAATATTGCATTTTTGCAATTTTTTAAAATTTTAAAATATGCTAAGGATAAATAAATTGTCAATAATCTGTTGAATTTAAATTTTGCAATTTTCTTGATTCTCTCCTTTGCCTCAATGCAATTTGAAATGATTTATAGATTTCTTGTCTTCAGACAAAATTACTTTAGAAAAAACGAAAAGCAATGGACTCTAAATAAGATGGTTCCCACTCTCATCTAGGATATATGCTTCACATAACCTTGAAACTTGAGATTACTATTTATAACATTCATCCACTAAAATGTCCTTTGTCCATTGTGTCCATTACTTGTATTTTTTATTCAATTAACATATTCAATTATTATTCACATATATAATTTTTCTCACCAATTAAATCAAACGACATTAACATTTAAATTTAAAAATCAAAATATTTCAATTTTTGCATTTTTTCGAATTTTTAAAATCTGCTAGGGATAAATGAATTGTCAATACTCTGTTGAATTTAAATTTTGCAATTTTCTGAATTGTCTCCTTTGCCTCAACACAATTTGAAATGGTCTATATAATCTTCAGGCAAATTACTTAAGAAAGCAAAAGCAATCGACTGTAATAGAAAGGTTCTGCACTCCCATCTAGGGATATATGCTTAACACAACATTGAAACTTGGGATTGATATTTCTAATATTCATCCACTAAAGTGTATTTTATGCAATTGAGTCCATTACTTGTATTTTTGTTCAATTAAC
>JAIRCJ010000711.1:0-12255 GCA_020883675.1 Bruguiera gymnorhiza | reverse complement strand
AAGGAGCAGACCAAAGCCCAGCAAGCGAAGCACGGGGCGAGAAAGACGAGACAGCGAAGGCAGACAAGGAAAGAGAGGGAGGCAGGGAGAAGAAAAAGAAAAAACGCGAACGGGGAGGGAGGGAGGAGAAAAGAGAAGCCGGGGGCGCGAACAGGGAGGCGAGGGAGGAGAAAGAAAGAGAAGGCGGGGGCAGGGCGCCACCGGAACGACAGAAAAAAGGAGGGAGCAAAGGCGAGGGAGGCGGACGCAGAGGGAGCAGGGAGCAAAGAAGGACGCGGGGGAGCAAAGGAGGGAAGAGCCAGGAGCAAGGGACGGACGAGACGGAGGGGACAGGCAGAAAAAGGAGCGAAGGAAGGAGGAGGGCAAGACACCCGGGGGAGCAGAAAGACGGAGAGGCCGGGCGCAGGAGCAGACAAGCACGGAGGCACAAACCGCGGGGGGGGCGAAGAGGGGGCAGGGCCCAGCGCAGGGAAAACCCGGGGCGCGCCGCCGCGGAGCCCGAGCCCCCGCGAGGGGGAGGGAGGGAGAGGGGCGAGAGGAACGGGACGAGCCGAGGGGGCAAAGACCGAGCGACAAACGCCGAGGGGCCGGGCAGGACAGGAGGGCGGAACAAGGGCCGGGAGAACAAGCCGAAGGGGGGCGGAGGGAGGAGAGGGACGAGAGGGAGGCGAGGGACGAGAGGGAGGGGAGGGACGAGAGCGACCGGGACCGGGAGACGGAGCGGGAGCGGCGAACGAGGAGGAAGGCGCGAACGAGGGAGAGGAGGCCGGAAAGAGACCGAGGGGAGAGCACCCGGCAAGGCGAAGGAGCAAAAGCAAGGGCGCCGGGCAGAAGAGGGAGGCCAAACAGGCAGGAGCGGGAGGGGAAGGAGGCGAAGGACGGAGCCCGCGGGCGAGGAGGGAACGAGCGCGCCAGGGAGGGGAAAGAGGGGCCACGAGAAAGAGGCGGGGAGGGCGGCGACGCAGAGGCCCCAAAAAGGGGAGCCCGCGCGAAGAGCGCCGAAGAAAGGAAAGACAGGCAGGAAGAGACGAAGGCGGCGGAGGCCACAACAACGAAAGGACGGGGGCACGCGGGCAGAGACGAGGGGAGGGCACGGGGAAAAGAAAAGGGGCCAGACGAAGGGAGGCGGGGCCAGAACCAGGGGGCCAAGGGACGAGAGCGGGGAGCACGGACCAAGGAGGCCCGAGCGAGGAGGAGGACACAGAAGAAAGCAAGGAGAGACACGAAGAGAAGGAGAGCGGCGCGGCAGAGACAAACGGGGGAGGGGCGAGCCCAGGGAAGAGCGGGGCAGGAGCAGGGGAGCCGGCGCGAGCAGAGAGGAAGGGCGGGGGCACAAAAGGGAGGGCGAAGGAAGGGCCCCAGAGAGCCGAGAGCGAGCGAGAGGAAGAAGAAAGCAGGGAACGAAGGGGAGGCGGAGGGGGACAAAGGGGACGGCGAACGGGGAACGAGCAGGAAGAAAGGAACGAGACGGCGGGAGCGGGGGAGGGGGGCGGCCGGAGCGGGGGCGCAAGACCGGGGGGCGCGACCCGGACCCGAGGAAAAAAAGGGGAGCGCGGAGGAGGGACGGGGGGAGAAGGAGGCGGAGCGAGGGCAGGGCCGAGGAGAAGGAGAAGGCGCGCCGGGGGAGCCGCACGGGCAGAAAAAGAGGGCAGGCAGGGGGAGAAGGAGCGAGGGACAGGGCGGCGGCGGCCCGAACCAAGGAGGCCCGGAGAGAGGAGGCAAAAGGGAGCGGGGGCGAGCCGGGAGCAGAGAGGGCGCGAGGAAAACGACGAAGCGGAGGGGGAAGAAGGGGAAGGAGAAGGAGGCCGCGACCCGCAACAGAGAGAGGAGGAGGGAGGCAAGCACAGAGGGGGGCGCCGAGAAGAGGGCGCCCGGGGGGCGGGCGAGGGGAGGGGAGCGAAAGGCCCAAGGAAGGGGGAGGGCCCGAGGGGGCCAGGGCAGGGCGGGACAAGCGGAGCAGGGAGGAGGAAGAGGAGGAGCGGCAAGAGAAGGAGGGGGAGGGCGGGCAGAGGGGAACCGGGCAGGACCAGAGACGAGAGAGAGGGGCCAAAGAACAAGGCGGGGGGCGAAGAAGCCAAGGCAGGGGGACCCGGCAGAGCCACGCGGGGCCGAGGCAAAGAGCAGCCCGGGGGCGCGGGGGGGCACAGCGAGAAGGCGGGGCAGAGGAAGAGAGGGCAAAGGAGCGGCGGACGGCCCAAACAGAGCCGCCGACAGCGAGAGAGAAACGCGGGGGAGCAAGAAGACGCAAGAAAAGCACGGCGAAGGGGGAGGCAGCGCCAGAGAGGGCGGAGAACCAAGAGGGCAGGAGCGAAGGGAGGGGCCGGGCGAAGACGCGAGCCGAGAGGGAGCAGGAGGGAGCAAAGCGGGGCCGAGCGAACGGAACGCGAGGGGAGCAAAGGACAAGGGCAGGGGGAGAAAAAGAGGGCGGGGCCCGGAGGAAAGGAAAAGGGGAGGCAGGGAAGAGGAGGAGAAAGGGGGCCCAGGCAGGAGAGAGAGAAGAGCACCAAGAGGGCGGGAGCCGCGGCCGAACGGAGGCCAAGAGCGCGGAGGGAAGGGCGCAGGCAAGGAGCAGGCGCAAGAGGAGGCCGGAGGAGGCCGGGAAGAGGAGGCGAACCGCCACGCGCGGGAGCACGAGAGGGGAGGCGCGCGGGGCGACCAGGGCACCACCAAGGCAGCGGGAAAGGGAAGCGGAGGCCAGGAAGAGGAGAGCGAGCGAGGGGGAGGGAGGGAAGAGAGGACAAAGGCGGAGGCGGGGAGGAGGGCGAGGGAGCGGGCAGGGCAGAGAGGCCCGAGGCGGACAGCCAAGGGCGGCGAGGGGAAGGAGCCGGAAGAGGCCGGAGCGGAGAGAGCGGAGAGAGACGGAGAGAGAGAGAGAGGAGAGAGAAGAGAGGAGAGGGAGAGCAAAAGGAGAGCAAAAGAGCAAAAAAGGGACAAGCAAACCCAGGGCGCGAGGCAAGAGAAGCCCAAAGAGGGGAAGAGAAGAGGGGCCCAAAGAAGGAGAGAGAGAGAGGGAAAAAGCAGGGCCGAGGACGCCGAGGCCGAAGCCGAAAGGAAAGGGAACGACGGAGGGAGCCAGAGGGAAACAGAGGAGCGAGGGAGAGACGCGCGAAGGACCCCGGCGGAGGCGGAGGGCGGAGGCGGAGGGCGGAGGCGGAGAAGGAGAAGGGAGAGAAGCCGAGGCCGGGCGGGGCCGGGAGGGAAGGAACGGAGAAGCAGGGAAGCGACGCGAGGAGCAGAGGAGAGAGGAGAAGGGCAGAACCCGAGCCCAGGCCCAGGGGGGCGGAACAGAGCGACGAAGGCGGGGAGGCCAGGGAGGAAGAGGGAGCGGGAACGAAGAAAGAGAGGCGAGAAGCGAAAAAAGGGGAGCGGGAGCAAGGGCAAGAAGCGGGGGCAGGGAGAGGCCGGGGAGAGGAGAGGCGAGCACACAGACAAGCAGACGCAAGGCGAGGGAAGGGGGGAGCGGAAAGGGGAGCGGCGAGAAGGGCGCACGGGAGGGGGAGGGCGGGGGGCGGCCAGGCAGGAAGAACGGGAGGAGGGGAGAGAAGAGGAGAGAGAAACAACGCGCGGAAGGAGGCCGAGGGAAACCAAAAAAGAGAGGCCGGCCGGCCAGCCACACCAGAAGAAAGGGAGGGGCCGAAAAAACCGGCGAGGGGAGGAAGACCGCCGAGGGAGAAGAGACAGAGGGCGAAAGAGAGGGCCAAAAAAGGAGCGGGCGGGGAGAAGCCGGCAGAAGCGCGAAGGGGAGCAGGGCCGGGACGGAGACCAAAGAAGACAAGGCAAGCAAAAGGGCCGAGAGGCAGGGAGAGAGAGAAGAGCAGAGAAGGGAGCAGGCGGGCAGAGCCACCAGGGGAGGCGCCAACAAGGAGGCCAAGAAGGACAGAGCCGAGGGGACCGAGGGACGAAGAGGCAAGCAGACGGGGCAGGCGGGGGGAGGAAGAGCAAGGAGAGGCCCCACGAGCAGGCGCAGAAGAGCGAGGAGGGCCAGAAGAAGAGGCCAGGCAGGGAAGGAGAAAGAAAAAGGAAGAGCGAAAAGGCGAGGGGCGGAAGCGGAAGCAGCGACGGGCGAAGGAACAGAAAGAAAAGCAACGACGGGAGGGGGAGAGGCAGAGGCGAAAAGAGGAGGCCGCACGGCGGGCGCGCAGGCAAAACCGGGCAGGAGACGGGCAGCGCGCACGGCGCCGAAGGGAGAAAAGAAAGAAGAACGCAGCGGCGGGCGGGGGGAGGACCGGCCGCGCGGAGGGAGAAGACCGAAGCCAGGCGAGGGCGAAAAAGGAGGACGAAGCCGGAACGGGGCGAGGAAGCCGGCAGCAGGGGGGGAAGGACCGAGGGGCGCAAGCGGGGCGACCGCGGGGGGCCGGAGGGGCAAGGCAGAAAGAGGGAGAAAGAGAACCAGCGGAGGGGAGGCGGGCGCAAGAGCCAGGAGAGGAGCAGCGGAGGGGGAGCCGGGGGCGACGGAGGCGCCGAGGACACGCGGAGGCGCGGAAGGAGGAGAACCAACGAGGGAGCAGCGACAGCGAGAAGGGAAGGAGCGGAGACGGCAGGGGCCCGAGCGGGGGAGGAGCGACCCGGAAGAACGAACGGGCAAAAGGAAGCGGGGAGCAGAAAGAGAGGCGGGGGCCGGACCCGGCGGCACCGGAAGGGGAGGGGAACAAGGAAAAGGGAGGGCGGGGGCCGAGGGGGAGAGCAGGGCGCGGCGGCAGGGCCAGGGAGGGGGGAAAAAGCCAAGCAGCGCAGAGAGAGAGAGAGAGGGAGGAAGGGGCGAACGAACCGCACGCCGGCGGAGACGGCAGGAGGCCAGGGAGGAGAAGGGGCGGGGGAAAGCGGGAACCCAAGGCCGACAGGGAGAAAGAGAAGCGCAAGGGAAAGGCCGGGGGAGGGAGACAGGGGGGAGGGAGAAGACCAGGCACGAGGGCGGGAAGCGCGAGCGCCCCCCCGGACGAACCAGAGAGCCAAGAGAAACCAGGAACCAGAAGAGAAGAGCGGGCCCCACCCAGGAGGAAAGAGGGCAGAGGAGCCGCAGGAGACCGGACAGCGGGCGGGGAGAGCCAGAGAAGAGGGAGGAGCAGAAACGGAAACAGGCGGGAGCGACAAAGAGAGGGAGGAAAGCGGGAGCACCGCAGAAAAACAGGCCGCCGAGAGGAGCGGGGAAGACGAAGAAGAGAAACGCGGGGAGAGCCAGGGCGGGACAGGCAAGGGACGCGACGGAGAGAGGAAGACAGAGAGGGGAACAGAGGAAAAGAAGAAAGGGAAAGAGGGCGGGGAAAGGGGGCGGGGGAAAGGGCCCGAAAAGCGAAGCAGAGGGGCGGCGCGCCAGCGGAACAAGAGGGCCGGGAGACGCAGGACGAAACGGGGGAAGAGAGGAAAGAGAACCAAGGGAGAGCGGGGGAGCAGAGGGGGAGGCGAGCAGCAGAAGAAGAAGGAGGCCAAAAAGGAGGAGACAGGCGGGGAAAAGAAAACGGCCAGCGAAGAGAAGCAAAGGAAAGGCGGGCAGAAAAAGGCGCGGAGAAGCGAGAAGGAAGGGGGCAGGCGGGACAGGCCAGAGCAGGAAGGAGGAACGGCAGCCAAGCGCCAAAAAAAGCCCAAGGGGGGCGAACGGGCGCGGGGGGGGGGGAAGGGAAGAGGGACGGAAGCCCCAGAAAGAGGAGCAAACCGGAGGCCAGGGGAGGGACGGCGGGCGGAGGCGGAAGCAAGGCCCCGAGAGGGCGGAAGGGAGCCAGGAGGGAGGGGGCAGCGGGCCGGGGCGGGGGGGCGAGAAAGAGAGCGAGCAAGGCCGAGGCGGGCGGGGCGAGGGAGGCGGGGCCGAGCGAGAGGGAGGGCGCCAGGAGGCGAGAGAGAGCCGGGGCAGGGAGGAACGAAAAGGGGCAAAAGCGCGAGGGGCCGCGGCCAGGCGAGGAGGCGCGGCCGGGGGGCGGAGGGCAGCGCCACGCCCGGGGGCGGCAGCCAAAAAGGCGGAACGGAAGGGGAAAGCCAGAGGGCGACCCAGACGGGGGCGGAAGGCCCCGAAGAACCAACGAAGGGCAAGGGCGGGGCCGGGGGGGGAGCCGAGGGCAAGGGGAACGGGAGGAGGCGAGCCGCCGACACGGCGGGCGGGGACGGCGAGAGCGGGAGGGACGCCACGGAGGGCGGGACAGAAAACAGAGAGGCGAGGGGGGCGGGCGGGGGGGAAGCGGGGCAGGGCGCCAGAGAGAAGGGGAGAAGCCAAGGAGGGGGGCCAGGGGGCAGAAGACGGGGAACCAACAGGGGAACGAAGCGAGGACGAGAAAGGGGAGCGGAGGGGCAGGGGGGCGGCGGCAGGACCGCGACGGGACAGGAGCGGGCAAGGGGGGCGCAAGAAGCAGGGGCCGGGGAGAAGGGCGAAGAAAAGCAGGGAGGGGGCGGGGGACGCCAGAGGGGAGGGGGGAGCGCGAAAGAGAGGAAAGACCGCCCGCCAAGCCGGACAGACGACGGGCAGCGAAGACGGCGGGCCACAGAAGGCGAGAGGGAGCCAGGAGAGCGAGGAGGGAAGGCGGGGACGCACGGGAAAGGGAGGAGCCGGGGCCCGCCGGGGCCGGCGAGGAGGGGAAAGCCGGGAGGGGACAGAGCCAGACGAGGGAGGCCGGGGGGGGCGAAAGAGGGGAAAAAGAAGGGCGGCGAAGCAGGGCGAGGGGACGCGGACCGGGGCGAAAAAGCAAAAAGGCGAGACAGGGCGAAGGGGGGGGGACACGGACAAAGGCAAGGAAAACCGCGGAAAGGAGGCCAAGAGGGGACCGGGGACAGAGAAGAGGGCCGAAGCGAAGCGCGGGAGCGGGAGAAAGAAGAGCGGCGGGCGCAGGGGAGCCGGCGCCAGGCCCCGGACGAAACGGGCGGGAGGGGGGAGCCAGAGACGGGACAGGGGGGAGCAAGGGCCAGGGCAGCAGCAAAGGAGACAAGGCGGGGAGAAGAAGCGACAACGCACGAGAACGCCCGGGGGGACGAGCCGGGACGCCGACAGCAGCGAGGGGGCCGCGAACAAGGGGAGAGCGCACACCGGGGAAAGCCGGAACCCGGCCCCCGCGGACGAAGACGACAGAAGGGGCGGGGAAAGGAGGGCCAAGACCAGGGAGAGAAGCAGGGAGGGCAAAGCCAGAGGGGAAGCGGACGCGGGCAACGGGACGGAAGGCAGAGGGGGGGGGGGGGGGAGAGGGGAAAAGGGGACAGAGAAGGCACCCGGACGGCCACGCGACAGAACCAGACAGGAGAGGGGCACCGCAGACGGCGCCGCGGGCAAGGCGGGCGAAGGCAGGGGAGCCGGGGCCGCGAGGGGAGCCGGGGCCGCGGGCGAGAAGCGCCGCCCGGCCGCCACGCCGGCCCGAAGAGGAACGAGGACAAAGGCAGGCACGGGGGCAGGGGCCAAGGGAACACGGGCCGGGGGGAGGAGGCGCAAAGGAGAAGAGGCGGCGGGGGACCAAACAGCGGCGGAGCCAAGCACGAGCGGAGAAGAAGAACAAGAAAGCGGGCGCGAGCAAGCCCGGGGCCCCGCAGGCGGCGAGAAGCAGAAAGAGGGGGGCAAGGGGGAAGGGGGCAGGGGGAAGCGGGGCGCGGCGACGGCAGGGGAGGGGGAGGGAGGAGGGGGGGGGAGGAGGAGGAGAGGAGGAGGAGGAGAAGGAGAGGAGGGAAGGCGAGGAGGGGAAGGCGAGGAGGGGGAGAGGAGGAGGAGGGGGCCCGCGCGGGGCGGGGGGAGGCCCGGCCGGCAGGCCGGAAGGCCCAGAGGGGGAGCCGGGAGAAGCGAACCCAGGGGCGCAGGAAGCGAAGGGGACAAAAGAAAGCAGAGGGAGGGGCGAGCAAAAGGACGAGGGGAGGGGAAAGCGGCGGGGGGGCCGCGGGCGCGAGCCCGAGCCCAGAGGGACAGCGGGGGAAGCAAGAGAGAACCGGGGCGGCGAGAGCGGGAGGAAGCGAGAGGAGGACAGGCCAAGGCCGGCGCGACACCGCCCAAGGAAAACCCCGAAGGGGAGCCCAAAGGGACGGGGGAGGGGGAGCGGAGCCAGGCGGGGAGGCACGCGGCGAAGAGGAAGCCAGGGGCGGAAAGAGCCGGGCGGGCGGGCGGGGGGGGGCGCCGAGAGCCGGGCGAGGACCGAGGGGGAGGGAAGGGAGAGCGAGAGGAGCCGAGCGAGGGCGGAAAGCACGCGGGAGCAACGGAACCGGGGAAAGGAGACAGAAAAGACAGGGCGGGGCGAGGCGAGGAGGGAGGAGGGGCGAGGCGAGGAGGAGGAGAGGAGGAGGAGGGAGGGAGCCCGGCGCAGGGAGGCCGGGCGGCCGGGAGGAACGGGGGCACCAGGCCGACAGGGGGCGCGGGGGACCGAGGAGAAAGGGGCGCAGCGAGAAGAGGAGGGGACCAGGAGAGAAGCAAGGAGGGCAACCGCGGGCAAAGAGACAACAGGGAGGCGGGCAAGGCAAGGGAGGGGGACGCGCAGGGCGAGCCGAAGGAAGCAGCCGGGCCACGGAGGGAAAGCGGGGCCGGCGAGGCAAGAGGAGAGCAAGGGACAAAGGCGGGCGCGGGAGGAGAGACAGGGAGGGAGGGCGAGGACGAGGAAAGGCAGAAAGGAAGGAGGGAAGAAAGGAAAGAGGGAAGGGGGGGGACCAGGAGCCGGGGGGAGGGACGAAGCGGGGAGGGGGGCCGAAGAAAAGGAAGGGGGCCAGGGGGCGGGGGCGCAAAGGGGCGGGGAAACGCAGAAGAACGCGGGAAGGGAAAGGGAAAAGAGAGGGAACGCCAGGGCCGAAGGAACGGGGAAGAGCGGGGGCGCAAGAAGAAAGGGGGGAGCCGGAGCAGCGGGACGGGGGGCGGAGGGCGCGAGGGAGGGAAGAAGACCGAGCCGGGGGCGGCGCCGACCCGGAGCAAAGAGAACAGGGGGAACCAAAGCGGCGGCAGGGAAAACCGGCGGGAGGGAGAGCGGGAAAAGCAGACGCGGGGAGGAAACCAGGGGCGAGGGCGCGAAGCCGGAGGCAAGCCGAGGGCCGAGAGGAGCAGGGGACAAGGGAAGCCAAGGGGCCCAGGAGGGGCGGAGCCGGAAGAGGGCGAAAAGAGGGCCCGACGCCAAGGGGGCAAGAAGAGGGGCGGGGAGGGGCGCGAGCCGGGGCCGGAGGAGGAGCCAGGGCGAGGGCGCGAGGGGGGCAAGGGAAGGGAGAGAACGCAGCGGGAGAGGGGCACCGGGACGGGGGGAAGGCAGCAGGGCGAGCCGGAGGAGCCCGAAACCCAAGGGGAGGGGGCGAGGGGGACGGGCGCCCCCACCGGCGGGAGCGAAGGAGAAGGGAGAAGAGGCGCGGGGGAGGGACGGGCGGGGGAGGGAGGGCGAGAGGGCGGGGAGCGAACGCGAAGCGAAGAGGAAGCGCAGGGAGACAAGGGAGGCCGGGAAAGGAAAGACAAGGCCGAAGCAGCGGGGGCGACGAACAAGGAAGCGAGAAGGAAGGCAACGAAGAAGCGCAGGGAGAGGGCGAGCCGGGCGCAGGAGGAACGCGGGCGGCAGGCGGAACACAGGCAAGGCGGACGGGAAGGGGGGGGCCAGGGGCGGACGGGGGAGGAACGCGGAAGAACCGGCGCGGGGGAGGGGAACAACAGCGGGAAACGGCGGCGAAGACCCCGGAGGCGGAGGAGCAAAAGGAGGAAGCCGCCCGAGGAGGGGCGCGCGGCGGAGGAGCGAGGGGGGAGGCAAGAGCGGACCAAGGCGAGGAGCAGGAGCGGGGCCGAGAGGAGGAGCAGCCACACGGGGACGGAGACACGGCCCAGACGCCGACGGGAGGCAGCAGGGGGGAAGGGGCCGCAAGGGGCGAAAGCCGGACGGAGCAAGGCCGCGGGGAGGGAGAAGGCCGACGGGGCGGGAACGGCGGGGCCCGGAGAAGAAGCAAGGACGGGAGCGGGGGAAGAAGCAGCGGCGAACGCGGGGCCAGCAGCCGCGGGAAGACAGAGGAGGCAAGCGGGAGCCGGAAGGAGGGGGCGGAAAGCGGCGGGAGGGGGCGGGGGAAGGCCGCCGGCAAAGCCCAGGGCGCAACCCGGGACAGGCGGGGGAAACGGCCAAGCGGGAGGACGGGAGGGGCAGAGGGAAGGGCCGGGGGAGCGGGGGAAAGGCGGAGAGAGCGGAAAGAACACCAACGGCGAAAGCACGCGGCGGGGCCGACACGGACACGGAGAGACGAAAGCGAGGGGAGCGAAGGGGAGGAGAGACCCCAGGAGGCCGAGCCGGAAACGAGGGAGACGGGGCGCGGCGCGGAGCGACCCGGGCAGGGCGGGAGCGAACGCGGGAAGGAGCCCGCCGGGGGAGGACGGGCGCAAGAAGGAAACGCAAAGGAAGGGACGGGGGCCCGCACAAGCGGGGGAGCAGGGGGGGAAGGCGAGGCAAAGCGAAGAACCGGACCAGGGCGGGACAGGCCGCGAAGCCGCGGGAAAGAGAGGGGGGCCGGCGGGAACGGGGACACAGGGGGGGCAGGGCGGGCGGCAGCGCGGGCCGGAAGGGGGGGGGGAAGGCCCGCAACGAGCGCAACCCGCGGGGGGAGGGGCCACCGGGGAGGGGGGAACCCGGAGCAGACGGCCGGGGAGAAGCCGGAGGAAGGGGAGGAGGACGGCAAGGCAGCAGGCCCCGGAGGCCCGGGGCGACACACGGGCGACAAGGGCCGGGACAAAGGGGCGCGAGCCCGCGAGGGGGAGCGAACGCCAAAAACCCGGCCGCAGGGCGGAGGGCAGGCGGCAACGCGCCGGCAGGAAGCCGGAAGCGCGAGGAAGCGCCGGGCAGCCAGACGGCGGGGAAGGCGGGCCCGGGCCGGGGACACACCGCCCGGCACACGAGGGGAGCGGGCCAGGCCCGAAGGCGGGACCGGAACCGAAAGGAGGGGGAGGCCGAAGGCAGGGCGAGGGACGGGAGGGAAGGCGGAACAAGGGAGCCGGACGGGAAGGGGCGGCGGGAGCACCGCCGGGGCCGGGAGAGGGAAGGCGGGGGGGGAGGGGGGGGGACACGGCGGCACACCCAAAAAGAAGGGAGCGACGGAGGAGGGAAACGGGGCGACGGAAGGCGGCGGGCGGGGCGCGACGGGGAAGGAAGACCACGCGCAGGAGCGGAGGAGCCGAGGGCGGAACAAGGGGAGAGGAGCCCC
The DNA here is from genome assembly GCA_020883675.1 of Bruguiera gymnorhiza. Taxonomy (NCBI): domain Eukaryota; kingdom Viridiplantae; phylum Streptophyta; class Magnoliopsida; order Malpighiales; family Rhizophoraceae; genus Bruguiera; species Bruguiera gymnorhiza. Next base: position 1,158 of record JAIRCJ010000711.1, on the reverse strand, counting down.
CGGGGCGGGGCGCCCCCAGAGCGCCACGCGGGAGGACAGGGGGACGGAAAAAAGGAAAGAGGGGGAGGGGAGGGCGCGCGCGGGGGCAGAGCGGGCCCCCGGCGGGAGGCCCGCACGACGGGCGAGGAGCGCAGGGGGAGAGCGCGCCCCGGAGAAGGGCGGCGGGGGGCCGGGGCGGGGGAGGGCGCGCAGCCACAGGGAGAGGGCAAGGGGCGCAGCAGCGCCGGACCCGGAGAGGGGAGCAGCCAAGGCACAGGAGCAGGGCGGACGGCGCCGGGGCGAACCGGGGGGGAAACCAAACGGCGCCGCAGGAGGAGAGAGGGGGCGAGGCAGGGGAGAGCCAAGGGAGAGCCAACGGGCGAGGCACGCGGGGGAGCCGGGCGGGCCGGGGGGGACCACCACGGCGCCGCGCGGCGCGAGAAGCCAGACAGCCCGGAGCAGGGGAGGGACAGCGAGCGCGCGAGCACAGAGGGAGGGGCGGCCGCAAGGGGAAAAAAAAGGGAGCACCGAACAACGGAGCGGCACAGACCAAGAACGACGAGAGCGCCCCGGGCAGGCGGGGGCGACGGAGGGAGCGGACCAGGCGAGCCGGGGGGGGCAGGCGGGGCCCGGAGGGCGGGGGAAAGCGGCAAGCAAGAGGAGGGGCCGAACCCGCCCGGCCCGAAAGGAAGAACGGGAAAGGCGGGGGCCGGGCCGCAGGGACCAGGAGAGGGGAGCGAGCCGGAAGAAGAAGGCGGGGCGGAGAAAGAACGCACGGCGGGGGCGGCGACCCCCGCAGGCACGACGAACGCCCCCGAGCAGGGCAAGGGGAGGGGGCGAGGGAGCGAGCGCGGGACGCGAAAGAGGAGCGAGCAGGGGGAAAAAGGAGCGGAGAGCGGCGAAGGGGGGCCGGGAAGGGCGCGGAACGCCGGCGGGGGCGGCGCAGCGGAGGGAGGGCAAAAAGACGGGCCGGGGGAAGGAAGAAGGGAGGAACAAGCACACGGGGAGAGCGCAGGACAACGGAGAGGGGAGGCGGCGGGCGGGAAGGAGGAAGCGCGCCCGAAAAGGAAGCGAGGGAGGCGCGCCCAAGGGGGGGACCGGAGGGGCGAGGAGGGACGGCACGGGCGAGGGCGCGGGGCAAGGCCAGGAGGGCCCAGCGGGCGCCAAAGAACAAAGAAA
>JAIRCJ010001018.1:0-12267 GCA_020883675.1 Bruguiera gymnorhiza | reverse complement strand
TATCCCTATCAGATTTTAAAATTCCAAAAATTGTAAAAGTGCAATATTTTAATTTTTAAATTTTTTGTTAATGTCGTTGATTTAATTGGTAAGAAAATACAATCTTGAATAAGTTAATTGAACAAAATTACAAGTAATGGACTCAATTGCATAAAAAACACTTTAGTGGATGAATATTATAAATAGCAATCCCAAGTTTCAATGTTTGTGTTAAGGATATATCCTTAGATGGAAGTGCAGAACCTTCTTATTAGAGTCCATTGCTTTGTTTTTTTCTTAAGTAATTTGCCGGAAGATGTATATAAATCATTTCAAATTACGTTGAGGCAAAGGACACAATTGAAAAATTGCAAATTTAACTTTAAGAGAGTATTGAAAATTCATTTATCCCTAGTAGATTTTAAAATTCTAAAACTTGCAAAATTGAAATATTTTGATTTTTGAATTTATTGTAATATCGTTTGATTTAATTGGTGAGAAAAATATAATATGTGAAAATAAATATATTTGAATATGTTAATTGAACAATATACAAGTAATGGACTCAATTGCATAAAAGACACTTTAATAGATGAATATTATAAATAGCAATATCAAGTTTCAAGTTGTCTTAAGCATATATCCCTAAATAGGAGTGGGAACCACCTTATTAGAGTCCATTGATTTTCCTTTTTCTTAAGTAATTTGTCTGAAGACAAGAATTCTATAAATCATTTCAAATTGCATTGAGGTAAAGGAGACAATTGAGAAAATTGTAAATTTAAATTCAACAGAGTATTGACAATTCATTTATCCTAGCAGATTTTAAAATTCTAAAATTGCAAAAATGCAAAATTTTTGATTTTTAAATGTATTGTTAATGTCGTTTGATTGATTGGTGAGAGAAAATACAATATTTGAATATCTAATTGAACAAAAATACAAGTAATGGACTTAATTGCATAAAATACATTTTAGTGGATGAATATCATAAATAGCAATCCCAAGTTTCAATCTTGTGTTAAGCATATATCCCTAGATGAAGTGCAGAACCTTCTTATAACAGTCCATTGCTTTTGCTTTTCCTTTAAGTAATTTGCCTGAAGATTATATAAATCATTTCAAATTGCATTGAGGCAAAAGGAGACAATATAGAAAATTGCAAAATTTACCTTCAACAGAGTATTGAAATTCATTTATCCCTAGCAGATTTATAAAATTCCAAAAAATTGCAAATTGAATATTTTGATTTTTGAATTTATTGATAATGTCATTTGATTTGATTGGTGAGAAAATTGTAATATGTGAAATATAATATTGAATATTTTAATTGACCAAAAATACAAGTAATGGACTCAATTGCATAAGACACTTTAGTAATGAATATTATAAAATAGCAATCTCAAGTTTCAAGGTTGTGTGAACCATATATCTCTAGATGAGAGTGGGGAACCATCTTATTAGAGTCATTCTTTTCCTTTTTCTACATAATTGTCTGAAGAAAATAATTCTATAAATCATTTCAAATTGCATTAAGGCAAAGGAAACAATTAAGAAAATTTTCAAATTTTAAATTCAAGAGATTATTGAGAATTTATTTGTCCCTAGCAGATTTTAAATTCTAAAAATTGCAAAATGCAATATTTTGATTTTTAAATTTGTTGTAATGTGGTTTGATTTGATTGGTGAGAAAAAATACAATATTTGAATATCTTAATTGAACAAAATTACAAGTAATGGATTCAATTGCATAAAATACCTTTAGTGGATGAATATTATAACAGTAATCCCAAGTGTTCAATATTGTGTTAAGCATATATCCCTAGATGGGAGTGTAGAACTTTTTTATTATAGTCCATTGCTCTTGGTTTTTCTTAAGTAATTTGCTTAAAGATTATATAAATTATTTCCAATTGTGTGGAGGCAAAGGAGACAATTTAGAAAATTGCAAAATTTAAATTCAACAGAGTATTGACAATTCATTTATCCCTAATAGATTTTAAAATGTCTAAAATTGCAAAATTGAAATATTTTCATTTTTAAATCTATTGTTAATGTCATTTGATTTAATTGCGTGAGAAAAATTAATATGCTGAAAAATATAATATTTGAATATGTTAATTGAACAAAAATATAAGTAATGACTCAATAGCATAAAAGACACTTTAGTGGCATGAATATTATAATAAGCAATCTCAAGTTTCAAGGTGGTGTGCAAGCATATATCCCTAAATGAGAATGGGGAACCACCTTATTAGAGTCCATTGCTTTTTTCTTTTTCTTAAGTAATTTGTTTGAGACAAGAATTATATAAATCTTTCAAGGAAAAGGAGACAATTAAGAAAATTGTAAAATTTAAATTCAACAGAGTATTGACAATTCATTTATCCCTATAGATTCATTAAAATCTCTAAAAATTGCAAAAATGCAATATTTTGATTTTTAAATTTATTGTTAATGTCGTTTGATTTGATTGGTGAGAAAATACAATATTTGGAATATCTTAAATCGTACAACAATTAACAAGTAATGGACTCACCATTTGCATAAAATACTCTTTCGAGTGGATGGATATTATAAATAGCAAGATCCAAGTTTCAGTGTTTGTGGTTAAGTACTATAGACACCTAGGATGGGTTTTACAGAACCTTCTTGATTACAATCTAATTGCTTTTGCTTTTTCTTAAGTCAATTTGCCTGAAAAATTATATAAATAATTTCAAATTACTTTTGAGGCAAAGGGGGACAATTCAGAGAAAATGTTAGAACTGTTAAATTCAAATAGAGTATGTACATATTCATTTTCCCTAGCAGATTTTAAAATTTCGAAAAAACTTGCAAAATTTGAAAATATTTTTGATTTTTAAACTTTATTATTAATATCGTTGACATTTAATTGCCTTGAGAAAAATATCAATATGTGAAAAATATAATATTTGAATATTTTTAATTAAATAGAAATACAAGTAATGGACTCAATTGCATAAAGTACAATTTAGTGGTTGAATATTATAAATAGCATACCCAAGTTTCAATGTTGTGTTAAGCATATATCTCTAGACAAGAGTGCAAAATCTTCTTATTACAATCTATTACTTTTGCTTTTCTTAAGTAATTTGTCTGAAGATTAATAAATCATTTCAAATTGCGTTGAGGCAATGGAGACATTTAGAAAATTGGCAAATTTAAATTGAACAGAGTATTGACAATTCAGTATCCCTAGCAGATTTTAAAATTCTAAAATTGCAAAAATGCAATATTTTGATTTTTAAATTTGTTGTTAATGTCGTTTGACTTGATTAGTGAGAAAAATACAATATTTGAATATCTTAATTGAAAAAATTTAAAGTAATGGACTCAATTGCATTTAAAATACACTTTAGTGGATAAATTTATAAAGAGCATCCCAAGTTTTCAATGTTGTGTTAAGCATATATCCCTAGATGCAGAGTGTAGAAACCTTCTTATTACAGTCTGTTGCTCTTGTTTTTTCTTAAGTAATTTGCCTGAAAATTATATAAATTATTTTAAATTGCGGTGAGGCAAAGGAAAACAATTTAGAAATGCAAAATTTAAAATTCAACAGAGTATTGACATTCATTTATCCCTAATAGATTTTAAAATTCTAAAAATTGCAAAAGTAAATATTTTCATTTTTAAATTTATTGTTAATATCGTTTGATTTAATGGTGTGAAAATATAATATGTGAAAATCTAATATTTGAAATGTTTAATTGAACAAAATACAAGTAATGACTCTATTGAATAAAAGACACTTTAGTGGATGAATATTATACATAGCAATCTCAAGTTTCAAGGTTGTGTGAAGCATAATCCTAGATAGGAGTGGGGAAACACCTATTAAAGTTGAAAGTTCCCAACTTCACCCTAGGATCTACTAGTTTGTGATTCTGAGAGGGGGGTGAATCAGTATCACACATTCGCAATTCGCAGGTAAGTGAACACTTCAATCTCTTCTAAAAGTGAACTCTTTCTCAGATTCCAACTAAGGTAAATCTATTGCTACCTACAAATCACAATAGTCTCCAAAGTCACCTTTCAAACACCTTGCCTAATAGACAATTCGGATGTTCTTGTTTAGGTCTTCGTTAGGTTATGGTTGGCTGATACTTTAGCTGCTTTCACAACTCAATTCAAAACACAGTACGTAAAGCAAATTAAGGGCACACGAGATTTACGTGGTTCCGTCAACAAGACATACAGCCACGGTGGTAGGGACTCTCCTTTAACAAGACTATCCACTATACTTGAGAATTCTAGTTTACAATGGATGTCTTAATCTTCTGCTCCTTTCACTATTACATTACTAAGCAAGTACAATACAAAGAATGTCACTTACTGTGTCTATCCTTCTTCTAGCTTGTCTTGCTTCTGTTGAATTGAAAGGCTGCTCCACTGCTGCTTAGAAGTTCACCGCAACACTCTTTAACCTCTCTGAAGAAATCTGGAAATACGTTGAGTTCTTTCCGATGCTTCGTCAAATTCCTTCTCTAGGTTGTCTCACACAGCTCCTGCTTTCACCGTCTCATGGTCTCACTCGTCTCCTATTTCACAGTCTTATTGTGTTCACGGCCTGTCCTCATGTTTCCGGTCTGTCACGCCGTTGCATATTCTGGTCTCACGCTGTCTCCTGATATACACCCACGCTTCTAGTCTGTCATTTCACGTCTCTGGCCTGCCTTACACTACTGGTTTTTCTGGTTCACGTCTTTTGGCCTGCCTCATGCTTCTGGTTTGTTGTCTTCTCTTCCGGGTGGTGTCACGATACCAGGTCTGCTGTCTTCTCTTCCAGGAGGTCTGTTTCTTATTTCTCCTCTTGCTGGTTGTGCATTTCTAATTTCTTGTAGGACGTGTTTCTGTTTCCTTGCGGAAGGTCGCACGTTCTGGTTTGCTCTCCCAGTGGTGTGTTTCTGATCTCTTGTCGTTCTGCTCTCTTTTCGGCTATCTCCTCTTGACCTCTGTTCTTCGTTCAGCCCCCTTCGGCCGTCTCCTCTTTTTCTCCCTTTTTTTTTTTTGCCGACAGTGGGGTTCCCTTTGGTATATTATTTTCTCTTCTTTTGGCTGGTTGTTGTAGGGTTGTTGTTCATTTCAATTTTGTTGGCCCCCCTTTTTTGTTTTGTCTCCAAGGCCTTTATATACTCTCTTCCATGAAACCCCTAAATAGGGCTTACGTGGTGGATTTACGTTCTTGCCCTTACACGGCGGATTACTTTCTTGCCCTTTCATGTGGCTTTACTTTCTTGCACACTTAACCCTAATTGACAACAATTACCAATCCATCAAGGCTGTTGAACAACAAGAGTCCATTACTTTCCTTTTCTTAAGTAATTTGTCTGAAGACAAGAATTCTATAAATCATTTCAAATTGCATTAAGGCAAAGAGATAATTTAGAAAATTGCAAAATTTAAATTCAACAGAGTATTGACATTCATTTATTCCTAATAGATTTTAAAATTTAAAAATTGCGAAATTGAAAATTTTATCATTTTTCAATTTATTATTAATGTCATTTGATTTAATTTGGTGAAAAAAATATAATATGTGAAAATATATAATATTTGAATATGTTAATTGAATAGAAATACAAGTAATGGACTCAATTGCATAAAAGACACTTTAGTAGATAAATATTATGAATTGCAAATCTCAAGTTTTAAGGTTGTGTGAAGCATATATCCCTAGATGGGAGTGGGGAACATCTTATTAGAGTCCATTCCTTTTCCTTTTTCTTAACTAATTTGTTTGAGACAAGAATTTTATATATAATTTCAAATTGCATTGAGGCAAAGGAGACAATTAAGAAAATTTCAAAATTTAAATTATAATTATTGACAACTTATTATCCCTAAACAGATTTTAAAATTCTTAAAATTGCAAAAATGCAAACATTTTGATTTTTAAATTTGTTGTTAATGTCATTTGATTTGATTGGTGAGAAAAATACAATATTTAAATATCTTATTGAACAAAAATACAAGTAATGGACTCAATTGCATAAAATACACTTTANGTGTCTATCCTTCTTCTAGCTTGTCTTGCTTCTGTTGAATTGAAAGGCTGCTCCACTGCTGCTTAGAAGTTCACCGCAACACTCTTTAACCTCTCTTGAAGAAATCTGGAAATACGTTGAGTTCTTTCCGATGCTTCGTCAAATTCCTTCTCTAGGTTGTCTCACACAGCTCCTGCTTTCACCGTCTCATGGTCTCACTCGTCTCTATTTCACAGTCTTATTGTTTCACGGCCTGTCCTCATGTTTCCGGTCTGTCACGCCGTTGCATATTCTGGTCTCACGCTGTCTCCTGATATACACCCACGCTTCTAGTCTGTCATTTCACGTCTCTTGGCCTGCCTTACACTACTGGTTTTTCTGGTTCACGTCTTTTGGCCTGCCTCATGCTTCTGGTTTGTTTGTCTTCTCTTCCGGGTGGTGTCACGGATACCAGGTCTGCTGTCTTCTCTTCCAGGAGGTCTGTTCTTATTTCTCCTCTTGCTGGTTGTGCATTTCTAATTTGCTTGTAGGACGTGTTTCTGGTTTCCTTGCGGAAGGTCGCACGTTCTGGTTTTGCTCTCCAGTGGTGTCGTTTCTGATCTCTTGTCGTTCTGCTCTCTTTTCGGCTATCTCCTCTTGACCTCTGTTCTTCGTTCAGCCCCCTTCGGCCGTCTCCTCTTTTTTCTTTTTTTTTTTGTTTTGCCGACAGTGGGGTTCCCTTTTGGTATATTATTTTCTCTTCTTTTTGGCTGGTTGTTGTAGGGTTTTGTTCATTCAATTTTGTTGGCCCCCCTTTTTTGTTTTGTCTTCCAAGGCCTTTATATACTCTCTTCCATGAAACCCTAATAGGGCTTACGTGGTGGATTTACGTTCTTGCCCTTACACGGCGGATTTACTTTCTTGCCCTTTCATGTGGCTTTACTTTCTTGCACACTTAACCCTAATTGACAACAATTACAATCCATACAAGGCTGTTGGAACAACAAGAGTCCATTACTTTTCCTTTTTCTTAAGTAATTTGTCTGAAGACAAGAATTCTATAAATCATTTCAAATTGCATTAAGGCAAAGGAGATAATTTAGAAAATTGCAAAATTTAAATTCAACAGAGTATTGACAATTCATTTATTCCTAATAGATTTTAAAATTCTAAAAATTGCGAAATTGAAATATTTTCATTTTTCAATTTATTATTAATGTCATTGATTTAATTGGTGAAAAAAATATAATATGTGAAAAATATAATATTTGAATATGTTAATTGAATAGAAATACAAGTAATGGACTCAATTGCATAAAAGACACTTTAGTAGATAAATATTATGAATTGCAATCTCAAGTTTTAAGGTTGTGTGAAGCATATATCCCTAGATGGGAGTGGGGAACCATCTTATTAGAGTCCATTCCTTTTCCTTTTTCTTAACTAATTTGTTTGAAGACAAGAATTTTATATATAATTTCAAATTGCATTGAGGCAAAGGAGACAATTAAGAAAATTTCAAAATTTAAATTTAATAGATTATTGACAACTTATTTATCCTAACAGATTTTAAAATTCTTAAAATTGCAAAAATGCAACATTTTGATTTTTAAATTTGTTGTTAATGTCATTTGATTTGATTGGTGAGAAAAATACAATATTTAAATATCTTAATTGAACAAAAATACAAGTAATGGACTCAATTGCATAAAATACACTTTAATGGATGAATATTATAAACAACAATCCCAAGTTTCAATGATGTGTTAAGCATATATCCTTAGATGGGAGTGTAGAACCTTCTTATTACAGTCCATTGCTCTTGTTTTTTCTTAAGTAATTTGCCTGAAGATTATATAAATTATTTCAAATTGCGTGGAGGCAAAAGAGACAATTTAGAAAATTGCAAAATTTAAATTCAACAGAGTATTGACAATTCATTTATCCCTAATAGATTTTAAAATTCTAAAAATTGTGAAATTGAAATATTTCATTTTTCAATTTATTGTTAATGTCGTTTGATTTAATTGGTGAAAAAAATATAATATTTGAATATGTTAATTGAATAGAAATACAAATAATGGACTCAATTGCATAAAAGACACTTTAGTAGATGAATATTATGAATTGCAATCTCAAGTTTTAAGGTTATGTGAAGCATATATCCCTAGATGGGAGTGGGGAACCATCTTATTAGAGTTCATTCCTTTTCCTTTTTCTTAACTAAATTGTTTGAAGACAAGAATTCTATATATAATTTGAAATTGCATTAAGGCAAAGGAGACAATTAAGAAAATTTCAAAATTTAAATTTAACAGATTATTGACAACTTATTTATCCCTAGCAGATTTTAAAGTTCTAAAAATTGCAAAAATGCAATATTTTGATTTTTAAATTTGTTATTAATGTCGTTTGATTTGATTGGTGAGAAAAATATAATATGTGAAAAATACAATTTAGTGGATGAATATTATAAATAACAAACCCAAGTTTCACTGTTGTGTTAAACATATATCTTTAGACGGGAGTGCAGAATTTTCTTATTACAGTCTATTGCTTTTACTTTTTTTTAAGTAATTTGCCTGAAGATTATATAAATTATTTCAAATTGCGTAGAGGCAAAGGAGGCAATTTAGAAAATTGCAAAATTTAAATTGAACAGAGTATTAACAATTCATTTATCCTTAGCAGATTTTAAAATTCGAAAAATTGCAAAATTGAAATATTTTGATTTTTAAATTTATTATTAATGTCGTTTAATTTTATTACTGAGAAATAAATAATATGTAAAAAATATAATATTTGAATATGTTAATTGAACAAAAATACAAGTAATGGACTCAATTACATAAAATACAATTTAGTGGATGAATATTATAAATAGTATTCTCAAGTTTCAAGGTTATGTGAAGCATATATCCCTATATGGGAGTGAGGAACCTCCTTATTAGAGCTCATTGCTTTTCCTTTTTCTTAAGTAATTAGTTTGAAAACAAGAATTCTATAAATCATTTCAAATTGCATTGAGGCACAGGAGACAATTAAGAAAATTGCAAAATTTAAATTCAACAGAGTATTGACAATTCATTTATCCCTAGCAGATTTTAAAATTCTAAAAATCGCAAAAATGCAATATTTTGATTTTTAAATTTATTGTTAATGTCGCTTGATTTGATTGGTGAGAAAAATACAATATTTGAATATCTTAATTAAACAAAAATACAAGTAATAAACTTAATTGTATAAAATACACTTTAGTGGATGAATATTATAAATAGTATTCTCAAGTTTCAAGGTTGTGTGAAGTATATATCCCTATATAGGAGTGAGGAACCTCCTTATTAAAGTCCATTGCTTTTCCTTTTTCTTAAGTAATTAGTTTGAAAACAAGAATTCTATAAATCATTTCAAATTGCATTGAGGCAAAGGAGATAATTAAGAAAATTGCAAAATTTAAATTCAACAGAGTATTGATAATTCATTTATCCCTAGCAGATTTTAAAATTCTAAAAATTGCAAAAATGCAATATTTTGATTTTTAAATTTATTGTTAATGTCGCTTGATTTGATTGGTGAGAAAAATACAATATTTGAATATCTTAATTAAACAAAAATACAAGTAATGAACTTAATTGCATAAAATACACTTTAGTGGATGAATATCATAAATAGTAATCCCAAGTTTCAATGTTGTGTTAAGCATATATCTCTAGATGAGAGTGCAAAACCCTTTTATTGCAAAAAATTGCAAAATTTAAATTGAACAGAGTATTGACAATTCACTTATCCATAGTAGATTTTAAAATTCAAAAGATTGCAAAATTGAAATATTTTGATTTTTCAATTTATTGTAAATGTCGTTTGATTTAATTGGTAAGAAAATATAATATGTGAAAAATATAATATTTGAATATGTTAATTGACCAAAAATACAAATAATGGACTCAATTGCATAAAGACACTTTAGTAGATGAATATTATGAAGTGCAATCTCAAGTTTCAAGGTTGTGTGAAGCATATATCCTTAGATGTAAGTGGGGAACCAACTTATTAGAGTCCATTCCTTTTCCTTTTTCTTAACTAATTTGTCTAAAGACAAAAATTTTATAAATCATTTCAAATTGCGTTAAGGCAAAGGAGAGAATTCAGAAAATAGCAAAATTTAAATTCAACAGAGAATTGACAATTCATTTATCCCTAGTAGATTTAAAAATTCTAAAAATTGCAAAAAAGCAATATTTTGATTTTTAAATTTATTGTAATGTCGTTTGATTTGATTGGTGAGAAAAATATCATATGTGAAAAATATAATATTTGAATATGTGAATTGAACAAATATACAAGTAATGGACTTAATTGCATAAAAGACGCTTTAGTGGATAAATATTATAAATTACAATCCAAGTTTCAAGATTGTGTGAAGCATATATCCCTAGATGGGAGTGCGGAACCATATTATTAGAGTCCATTGCTTTTCCTTTTTCATAAGTAATTTGTCTGAAGTTAAGAATTTTATAACTCATTTCAAATTGCATTCAGGAAAAGGAGACAATTAAGAAAATTGCAAAATTTAAATTCAACTGATTATTGACAATTTATTTATCCCTAGCAGATTTTAAAATTCTAAAAATTGCAAAAATGGAATATTTTGATTTTTAAATTTATTGTTAATGTCATTTGATTTGATTGGTGAGAAAAATAAAATATTTGAATATCTTAATTGGACAAAATACAAGTAATGCACTCAATTACATAAAATACAATTTAGTGGATGAATATTATAAATAGCAATCCCAAATTTCATTGTTGTGTTAAGCATATATCCTAGATGGGAAGTGCAAAAGTTTCTTATTACAGTCCCTTGTTTTCGCTATTTCTTAAGTAATTTTCCCGAAATTATATACATCATTTCAAATTGCGTTTAGGCAATGGAGACAATTTAGAAAATTGCAAATTTAAATTCAACAGAGTACTCACAATTCACTTATCCCTAGCAAATTTTAAAATTTAAAAAATTGTATTTTCATTTTTAAATTTATTGTTAATATTGTTTGATTTAATTGGTGATAAAATATAATATGTGAAAAATATAATATTTGAATATGTTAATTGAACAAAAATACAAGTAATGGACTCAATTGCATAAAAGACATTTAAGTGGATGATATTATAAATAGCAATCTCAAAATTCAAGGTTGTGTGAAGCATATATCCCTAGATGGGAGTGGGGAACCATTTTATTAGAGTCCATTGCTTTTCCTTTTTCCTATATAATTTCTCTGAAACAAGATTTCTATAAATCATTTCAAATTGCATTGAAGCAAAGGAGACAATTAAGAAAATTGCAAAATTTAAATTCAAGAGAGTATTGACAATTCATTTATCCCTGGCAGATTTTAAAATTCTAAAACTTGCAAAAAAGGAATATTATGATTTTTAAATGTATTGTTAATGTCGTTTGATTTGATTGGAGAGAAAAATACAATATTTGAATATCTTAACTAAACAAAAATACAAGTAATGGACTCAATTGTATGAAATACAATTTAGTGGATGACTATTATAAATAGCAATCTCAAGTTTCATCATTGTGTTAAGCATATATCCCTAGATGGGAGTGCAGAACCTTTTTATTACAGTCCATTGCCTTTGCTTTTTTTAAATAATTACTTGAAGATTATATAAATCATTTCAAATTGCATTTAGGCAAAAGAGACAATTTAGAAAATTACAAAATTTAAATTCAAGAGAGTACTGACAATTCACTTATCCCTAGTAGATTTTGAAATTAAAAAAAATGCAAAATTGAAATATTTTGATTTTTAAATTTATTATTAATGTCGTTTGATTTAATTGGTGAAAAAATATAATATGTGAAAAATATAATATTTGAATATGTTAATTGAACAAAATACAAGTAATGGACTCAATTGCATAAAAGACACTTTTGTGGATGAATATTATAAATAGTCGTCCCAAATTTCAATGTTGTGTTAAGCATATATCCTTAGATGAGAGTGCAGAACTTCTTATTATAGTCGATTGTTTTTGCTTTTTCTAAAGTAATTTGCCTGAAAATTATATAAATCTTTTCAAATTGCGTTGAGGGATACGGAGAGCAACTCCAAAATTGCAAAATTAAATTCAACAGAGTATTGACAATTCATTTATCCTAGCAAATTTAAAATTCGAAAAAAAGCAAAATTGAAATATTTTGATTTGTTATTTTAATGTTAATGTTGTTTGATTTAATTGGTAATAAAATATAATATGAGAAAAATAAATATTTTAATATGTT
>JAIRCJ010000710.1:0-12360 GCA_020883675.1 Bruguiera gymnorhiza | reverse complement strand
CTTTTTCAAATATTATGTTTTTCTCACCATTCAAATGTAATGGCATTAGTAATAAATTAAAATCAAAACATTGCACTTTTTCAATTTTAGAATTCTAAATTCCTATGGGATAAATGCACCTGCTAATAATTTGTTAAATTTCAAATTTTGAAATTTTTTTTAATTATCTCCTTTGCCACAATACTATTTGAAAATGATTTATATAATTTTAGTCTAAAAATATACAACATAAGAAAAAACAAATGCAAGAAACTCTAGTGAGAAGTTTGGCCACCCCTCAAGCGCAATATGCTGAAACCTATTATTGAAGCTAGCGATTGCTATTTATATTATTCTTCCACTAAATTGTATTGCATGCAGTTGACTCCAATACATGTATTTTTGTGTATTTAACCTTTTTCAAATATTAGTTTTTCTTACCATTCAAATGTAATGGCATCAACAATAAATTTTAAAATCAAAATATTGCACTTTTTCAATTTTTAGAATTCTAAATTCCTATTGGGATAGAATGCACTGTTTAATAAGTTATGTTAAATTTAAATTTGAATTTTTGTAAATTATCTCCTGTAGCTACAATGTCTATTGAAATGATTTTATCTGCAAATTTTGTCTAAAAATATATACTAGAATAATGAAAAGCAAATGCAAGGGACCTAATAAGAAGTGTGCTCACCCCCCTCAACCAATATGCTCGACCTACATATTGAAACTTGTGATTACTATTTATATATTCTTCCACTAATGTCTTACATACAATTGAGTTCAAGACATGTATTTTGTGTATTTAATATTTTCAAATATTATGTTTTTCTCACACATTCAAATGTAATGGCATTAGCAATAAATTTAAATCAAAACATTGCACTTTTTCAATTTTTAAAATTCTAAATTCCTATTGGGATAATTAACTGTTAATAATCAGTTGAATTTAAATTTTGAAATTTTTTTAATTATCTCCTTTGCACAATGCTATTTGAAATGATTTATATAATTTAGTCTAAATATACAACATAAGAAAAAGCAAATGTGAGGACTCTAATAAGAGTTTGCCCCACCCCGCCCAAGTGCAATATGCTTAACCTAATATGAATATTGAAGCTTGCGATTGCTATTTATATTATTCTTCCACTAAAATTGTATTGCATGCAATTGACTCCAATCAGTATTTTGTTTATTTAACTTTTCAAATTTTATGCTTTTGTTACCATTCAAATGTAATGGCATTAGCAATAAATTTAAAAATCAAAACATTTCACTTTTTTCAGTTTTAAAATTCTAAATTGCTATTGGATAGAATGTATTGTTAATAATCAGTTAAATTCAAATTTTGAAATTTTTTTATTTATATCCTTTGCCACAATGTTATGGAAATGATTTATAGAATTTTAGACTAAAAATATACAACATAAGAAGAAGCAAATGCAAGGGACTTAGTAAGAAGTTTGCCCACCCCCAAGCGCCATATGCTCAACCTAATATTGAAGGTTTTGCGATTGCTATTTATATTATTTCCACTAAATTGTATTGCATGCAATTGACTCCAACACATGTATTTTTGTTTAATTTAACTTTTTCAAATATTATGTTTTTCTCACCATTCAAATGTAATGGCATTAGTAATAAAGTTAAAAATCAAAACATTGCACTTTTTCACTTTTTAGAATTCTAAATTGCTATTGGGATAAATGTATTGTTAATAATCAGTTAAATTCAAATGTTGAAATTTTTTATTTATATCCTTTGCCACAATGCTATTGGAAATGATTTATATAATTTTAGTCTAAAAATATACAACATAAGAAGAAGCAAATGCAAGGGACTTTAGTAAGAAGTTTGCCCACCCGCCAAGCGCCATATGCTCAACCTAATATTGAAGCTTGCGATTGCTATTTATATTTTTTTCCACTAAATTGTATTGCATGCAATTGACTCCAACACATGTATTTTGTTTATTTAACTTTTTCAAATTATTAATTTTTCTCACCATTCAAATGTAATGGCATTAGCAATAAATTTTAAAATCAAAACATTGCACTTTTTCAATTTTTAGAATTCTAAATTCCTATTGGGATAAATGCACTATTAATAATCAGTTAAATTTAAATTTTGAAATTTTTTTAATCATCTCCTTTGCCACAAAGCTATTTGAAAATTCATATAATTTTAGTCTAAAAATATACAAGATAAGAAAAAGCAAATGCAAGAGACACTAATAGGAAGTTTGCCCACCCCCCTCAAGCGCAATATGCTCGACCTAATAATGAAGCTTGCCATTGCTATTTATATTATTCTTCCATTAAATTGTATTGCATACAATTGAGTCCAATACATGTATTTTTGTTTATTTAACATTTCCAAATATTATGTTTTTCTCACCATTCAAATGTAATGGCATTAGCAATAAATTTTAAAATCAAAACATTTGCACGTTTTCAATTTTTACAATTCTAAATTCCTATGGGATAAATGCACTGTTAATAATCAGTTAAATTTAAATTTTGAAAATTTTTTAGTTATCTCTTTTGCCACAGTGCTATTTGAAATGATTTATATAATTTTAGTCTAAAAGTATACAACATAAGAAAAAGCACATGCAAGGGACTCTAATAAGAAGTTTGCCCAGCCCCCTCAAGCGCAATATGCTCGACCTAGTAGTGAAGCATCTCATTGCTATGTATATTATTCTTCCATTAAATTGTATTACATACAATTGAGTCTAATACATGTATTTTTTTGTAATTAACATTTTCAAATATTATGTTTTTCTCACCATTCAAATGTAATGACATTAGTAACAAATTTTAAAATCTAAACATTGTACTTTTTCAATTTTTAGAATTCTAAATTCCTATAGGGATAAATGCACGGTTAATAATGAGTTGAATTGAAATTTTGCAATTTTTTTAATTATCTCCTTTGCCACAATGCTATTAGAAATGATTATATAGTTTCTCTAAGAACATACAACATAAGAAAAGGAAACGGCAATGGACGCTAAAAGAAATTGCCTACCCCCCTCAAGCGCAATATGCTCCACCCAATATTGAAGTTTGACGGTTGCAATTTATATTATTCTTCCACTAAATTGTATTGCATGCAGTTCACACCAATATATGTATTTTGTTTATTTAACATTTTCAAATGTTATGTTTTCCTCACCAATCAAATGTAATGGCTTTAGCAATAAAATTTGAAAAATCAAAACGTAGCACTTTTTCAATTTTTTAGAATTCTAATTCCTATTGGGATAAATGCATTGTTAATAATCCGTTAAATTTAAATTTGAAATTTTTTTAATTATCTCTTTTGCCATAATGCTGTTTGAAATAATTTATATAATTTTAGTCTAAAAATATACAAGATAAGAAAAAGCGAATGCAAGGGACCCTAATAAGAAGTTTGCCTACCTCCCTCAAGCGCAATATGCTCAACCTAATATGTTATTTATATTATTCTTCCACTATATTGTATGCATACAATTGAGTCCAAGACATGTATTTTTGTGCATTTAGTATTTTCAAATATTATATTTTTCTCACCATTCAAATGTAATGGCATTAGCAATAAATTTTAAAATCAAACATTGCACTTTTTTAATTTTTAGAATTCTAAATTCCTATTGGGATTAATGCACTGTTAATAATCAGTTGAATTTAAATTTTGAAATTTTTTTCATTATCTCCTTTGCCACAATGCTATTTGGAATGATTTATATAATTTTAGTCTAAATCCATACAACATAAGAAAAGCAAATGCAAGGGACTCTGGTAAGAAGTTTGCCTACCCGCAAGCGCAATATGCTTAACCTAATATTGAAGCTTGTGTTGCTATTTATATTATTCTTCCACTAAATTGTATTGCATGCAATTGACTCCAATACATGTATTTTTGTTTATTTAACTTTTTCAAATGTTATGTTTTTCTTACCATTCAAATGTAATGGCATTAGCAATAAATTTCAAAATCAAAGCATACAGTTTTTCAATTTTTAGAATTCTAAATTCCTATTGGGATAAATGCACTGTTAATAATCAATTCAATTCAAATTTTGAAATTTTTTTTAACTATCTCCTTTGCCACAATGCTATTTGAAATGATTTATATAATTTAGTCTAAAAATATACAACATAAGAAAAAAGCAAATGCAAGTGATTTAATAAGAAGTTTGCTCACCCCCCTCAAGCATAATATGCTCAACCTAATATTGAGTTTGCAATTGCTATTTATATTATTCTTCCATTAAATTGTATTGCATGCAATTGACTCCAATAAATGTATGTTTGTTTATTTAATATTTCCAAATATTATGTTTTCTCACTGTTAAAATGTAATGACATTAGCAATCAATTTTAAATCAAAACATTGCACTTTTTTAATTTTTAGAATTCTAAATTCCTATTGGGATTAATGCACTGTTAATAATCAGTTGAATTTAAATTTTGAAATTTTTTTCATTATCTCCTTTGCCACAATGCTATTTGGAATGATTTATATAATTTTAGTCTAAATCCATACAACATAAGAAAAAGCAAATGCAAGGGACTCTGGTAAGAAGTTTGCCTACCCCGCAAGCGCAATATGCTTAACCTAATATTGAAGCTTGCGATTGCTATTTATATTATTCTTCCACTAAATTGTATTGCATGCAATTGACTCCAATACATGTATTTTTGTTTATTTAACTTTTTCAAAATGTTATGTTTTTCTTACCATTCAAATGTAATGGCATTAGCAATAAATTTCAAAATCAAAGCATTGCAGTTTTTCAATTTTTAGAATTCTAAATTCCTATTGGGATAAATGCACTGTTAATAATCAATTCAATTCAAATTTTGAAATTTTTTTAACTATCTCCTTTGCCACAATGCTATTTGAAATGATTTATATAATTTTAGTCTAAAAATATACAACATAAGAAAAAGCAAATGCAAGTGATTTAATAAGAAGTTTGCTCACCCCCTCAAGCATAATATGCTCAACCTAATATTGAAGTTTGCAATTGCTATTTATATTATTCTTCCATTAAATTGTATTGCATGCAATTGACTCCATAAATGTATGTTTGTTTATTTAATATTTCCAAATATTATGTTTTTCTCACTGTTAAAATGTAATGACATTAGCAATCAATTTAAAAATCAAAACATTGCACTTTTTCAATTTTTAGAATTCTAAATTCCTATAGGGATAAATACACTGTTAATAATCAGGTGAATTTAAATTTTGAAATTTTTTTAATTATCTCCTCTGTCACAATGCAATTTAAAATGATTTATATAATTTTAGTTTAAAAATATACAACAGAAGAAAAAGCAAATGCAAGGGACTCTAATAAGAAGTTTGCCTACCCCCTCAAGCACAATATGCTCGACCTAATATTGAAGTTTGCGATTGCTATTTATATTATTCTTCCACTAAATTGTATTGCATGCAATTGACTCCAATACATGTATGTTTGTTTATTTAATATTCCAAATATTATGTTTTTCTCACCATTAAAATGTAATGGCTTTAGCAATCAATTAAAAAACAAAACATTGCACCTTTTCAATTTTTAGCATTCTAAATTCCTATAGGGATAAATGCACTGTTTATAATCAGGTGAATTTAAATTTTGAAATTTTTTTAATTATCTCCTTTGCCACAATGCAATTTGAAATGATTTATATAATTTTAGTTTAAAAATATACAACATAAGAAAAGTAAATGCAAGGACTCTACTTAGAAGTTTGCCTAACCCCCTCAAGTGCAATATGCTCGACCTAACATTGAAACTTGGGATTGCTATTTATAATTTTCTTCCACTAAAGTGTAATTTATACAATGGAGTCCAATCCTTGTATTTTTGGGGATTTAACATTTTCAAATAATATGTTTTCCTCACAATTCAAATGTAATGGCATTAAAAACGAATTGAAAAATCAAAACATTACATTTTCTTAATTTTTAGAATTCTAAATTCCTATAGGGATAAATGCACTGTGAATAACAAGATCAATTTAAATTTGAAATTTTTTTTGTAATCTCCATTGCCTCAATGCTATTTGAAATGAATTATATAGTTTTAGTCTAAGAACATACAATATAAGAAAAAGGAAACGCAATGGACTCTAATAAGAAGTTTGCCTACCCCCCTCAAGTGCAATATGGTCAACCTAATATTGAAGCTTGCAATTACTATGTATTGTGTACATTGAGTCCAATACATGTATTTTTGTGTATTTAACAATTTCAAATATTATGTTTTTCTCACCATTCAAATGTAATGGCATCAGCAATCAATTTTAAATTCAAAACATTGCACTTTTTCAATTTTTAGAATTATAAATTCCTATCAGGATAAATGCACTGTTAATGATCAGTTGAATTTAAATTTTGAAATTTTTTTAGTAATCTCCATTGCCTCAATGCTATTTAAAATGATTTATATAGTTTTAGTTTAAAAACATACAACATAAGAAAAGGAAATGCAGTGAACTCTAATAAGAAGTTTGCCCTCCCCCTTAAGCGCAATATGCTCAACCTAATATTGAAACTTGTGATTGCTATTTATATTAATCTCCCACTAAATTGTATTACATACAATTGAGTCGAATACATGTATTTTTGTGTATTTAACATTTTCAAATATTATGTTTTTCTCACTATTCAAATGGAATGGCATTAGCAATCAATTTTAAATTCAAAACACTGCACCTTTTCAATTTTTAGAATTCTAAATTCCTATAGGGATAAATGCACTGTTAATGATTAGTTGAATTTAAATTTTGAAATTTTTTTAGTAATCTCCATTGCCTTAATGCTATTTGAAATGATTTATATTGTTTTAGTCTAAGAACATACAACATAAGAAAAAGGAAATGCAATGGACTCTAATAAGAAGTTTGCCCACCCCCCTCAAGCGCAATATGCTCGACCTAATATTAAAACTTGCGATTGCTATTTATATTATTCTTCCACGAAATTGTATTGCGTACATTGAGTCCAATACATATATTTTGTGTATTAACATTTTCAAATATTATGTTTTTCTCACCATTCAAATGTAATGGCATTAGCAATCAATTTTAAATTCAAAACATTGCAATTTTCAATTTTTAGAATTCTAAATTCCTATAGGGATAAATGCACTATTAATGATCAGTCGAATTTAAATTTTGAAATTTTTTTAGTAATCTCCTTTGCCTCAATGTTATTTGAAATGATTTATATAATTTTAGTCTAAGAACATACAACATAAGAAAAAGGAAATGCAATGGACTCCAATAAGAAATTTGTCCACACCTTCAAGCGCAATATGGTCTACCAAATATAGAAGCTTGGAATTGCTATTTATATTATACTTCCACTAAATTGTATTGCATACAATTAGGTCCAATACATGTATTTTTGTGTATTTAACATTTTTAAATATTATGTTTTTCCCACCATTCAAATGTAATGGCATTAGCAATAAATTTTAAATTCAAAACATTGCACTTTTTCAATTTTTAGAATTCTAAATTTTATAGGGATAATGCACTATTAATTATCAGTTGAATTTAAATTTTGAAATTTTTATAGGGATAATGCACTAAGAACATACAACATAAGAAAAGCAAATGCAATGGACTCTAATAATAAATTTGCCCACGCCCCTCAAATGCAATATGCTCGACCTAATATTGAAGCTTGCTATTGCTATTTATATATTTTGTGTATCAAACGTTTTCAAATACTATGTTTTTCTCACCATGCAAATGTAATGGCATTAGCAATAAATTTTAAATTCAAAACATTGCACCCTTTCAATTTTTAGAATTCTAAATTCCTATAGGGATAAATGCACTATTAATAATCAGTTGAACTTAAATGTTGAAATGTTTTTAGTAATCTCCATTGCCTCGATGCTATTTGAAATGATTTATATAGTTTTAGTCAGAGAACATACAGCATAAGAAAAAGGAAATGCAATGGACTCCAATAAGAAATTTGCCCACACCCTCAAGCGCAATATACTCTGCCAAATATGAAAGCTTGGAATTGACATTTATATTATACTTCCACTAAATTGTATTGCTTATAATTGAGTCCAATACATGTATTTTGTGTATTTAACATTTTCAAATATTACATTTTCTCACCATTCAAATGTAATTGGCATTAGCCATAGATTTTATAATCAAAACATTGCACTTTTTCAATTTTTAAAATTCAAAATTGCTATAAGGAAAAACGCACTGTTAATAATCAGTTGGTTTTAAATTTTGAAATATTTTTAGTAATCTCCATTGCCTTAATGCTATTTGAATAATTTATATAGTTTTAGTCTAAGAACATAAAACATAGGTAAAAGGAATGCAATGGACTCCAATAAGGAATTTCCCCACACCCTCAAGCATAACATGCTTTACCAATATGGAAGCTTGGAATTGCTATGTGTATTATACTTCCACTAAATTGTATTGCATACAATTGAGTCCAATCCGTGTATTTTTGTGTATTTAACATTTTCAATATTATATTTTTCTCACCATTCAAATGTAAATGGCCTTAGCAATAAATTTTAAATTCAAAACATTGCACTTTTCAATTTTTAGAATTCTAAATTCCGATAAGGATAAATGCACAGTTAATAATCAGTTGATTTAAATTTTGAGATTTTTTAGTAATTCCATTGCCTCAATGCTATTTGAAATGATTTATATAGTTTTAGTCTAAGAACATACAACATAGAAAAGGAAATGCAATGGACTCTAATAAGAAATTTGCCCACACCCCTCAATGCAATATGCTCCACCAAACATTGAAACAGGAAATACAACATAAGAAAAAGGAAATGCAATGGACACTAATAAGAAGTTTGCTCACCCCCTCAAGCACGATATGCTCGACCTAACATTGAAACTTGAGATTGCTATTTATAATTTTCTTCCACTAAACTTGAGATTGTCTGTATCCAACCTGCATCCACAACACAATCCAAATAGACATTTATAAATTATAAATCATAAATCAATTATTACTATAAAAAATAATAGTATCATTGTAATAACTTAAAATTGTAATATTTATATTACTCAAATCTAATCTATTAATCATTCCAAACAAATAATTAACAATTTCTTTATAATATCAAAAAGTAAATATATAATTATCTTTTTCTTAATAAGACCAAAAAATACACATATTAATGTATACTGAATTACCGTTAATATTAATAAATTAGTTAAAATTCTTATTAACAGATAGTGAGTAGAAATTTTTATTCATACGGGACAAACCCAATTTTTTCCTAGAAGAATCTATAATTTCTACCGTTGAAGCAAAGTAAAATGGAGATTGCCATTCCGCTAACACATTTCCAATCTTAAGGTTAATCCTATTCATCCAACTTTGCAACAGAAACTAAATTCCTAGCACATTTAGGAACATAGAGACACTTTTCCAGATCTAGGTGACACCTAGTATCCAAAATTAATTTGTATGTCCCAATTCCTTCTATTCATGCCTTCATTCTGTTTCCCATATAAAGGAATTTCTCAATTCTTGTTATGGGCTAGATTGAAAGGAATCCCCTGCATGATATGTGACACATGAATAGTAGCTCCAGAGTCTAACCACCAAGTATTATTAGGTACTTCAATTACATTTGATTCAAAACATACTGATATACGGTACAAACCTTTTTTTTTCGAACCAAGTCTTTCTTTTGGACAATCTTTCTTGAAGTGACCAATCCTTTTACATAAAGAGCATTTTTTATCCTTGTGAATCTGACCTTTAGTGACTTTCATAGAGGATTTGTCCTTCTTCTTATCCTTTTTATATGGTTTAGACTTGCTACTGCTAGCATTATTATGAACAGTAAGATGAATAGAGTGATCCTTCATCTTCTTTAATCTCCCTTCCTCCTAAACTAACATGGCCTTAATTTCTTGAAAAGTTCCATTTCTCTTTGATAGTATCATAATTCACTTGGAACTGACCAAAATCAAGAGGCAGTGAGTTGATGATGAAATGAACCAAAAGGATTCACTCACATCCATGCCCATTGTTTTCAACTTTGCTGCTAGATTAGCCATACTAGTCACATGATCATGAATAGGCTGTGACCAATCAAATTTCTTGTCGTCAGCTCACTCATTAGGCCTTCCTATAATGGATTTATCAGCTATATCTGATTGAGAGTATTCCTTAATTCTCATCATAATTCCCTTGCATTTTCCGTCTTAGGCATTGATGGCTTGACATTTTCAACCATCGTCATTCGCATCAAATTCAAACTCAGCCTATTAGACTGTTCCTAAGCCTCATGAAGAGACTTATGAGATTCTGTACTGGTCTCAGTAATGGCTGTAGGCTTTTCATCCGAGATGACTGCTAAGTCCAAACCCAAAACACCTAAATGAAACTGAATATGCTCAAACCATTTCGCATAATTCAGTCCGTTGAATTTGATCATCGCATTGCTAAGGCGAACATATTATTGGAAGCTGTAAACATGATCCAATTTACACATTAATGCTTTGAATAAACTTAAATGGATTTAGATACATATATTACACACTTTGATTATGTATTTAAGTTCACCTTTGGGTGATCCTCAAATACATAACTTTAATCAATAATGATGCTAATTTAGATATACTTTGATAGATTAATCAAATGCTCGACCTAATGTTGAAGCTTGCGATTGCTATTTATATTATTCTTCCACTAAATTGTATTGCATAAAATTGAGTCCAATATATGTATTTTTGTGTATTTCACATTTTCAATATTATATTTTTCTGACCATTCAAATGTAATGGCCTTAATAATAAAATTTAAATTCAAAACATTGCACTTTTTCAATTATTAGAATTCTAAATTCCTATAGGGATAAATGTACTGTTAATAATTAGTTGAATTTAAATTTTGAAACGTTTTTAGTACTCTCCATTGCCTCAATGCTATTTGAAATAATTTATATTGTTTTAGTATAAGAACATACAACATAAGAAAAATGAAATGCAATGGACTCTAATAAGAAGTTTGCCCACCCCTCAAGCGAAATTTACTCGACCTAATATTGAAGCTTGCGATTACTATTTACATTATCTTCCACTAAATTGTATCGCATCCAATTGAGTCCAATACATGTATTTTTATGTATTTACATTTTCAATATTATGTTTTTCTCACCATTAAAATGTAATGGCATTAGCAATAATTTTAAAATCAAAACATTGCACTTTTTCAATTTTTAGAATGGTAATTCCTATAGGGATAAATGCACTGTTAGTAATCAATTCAATTTAAATTTTGAAAATTTTTTAATTATCTACTTTGCCACAATATATTTGAAATGATTTATATATTTTAGTTTCAAAATATACAACATAAGAAAAGCAAATGCAAGGGACTCTAA
This sequence comes from Bruguiera gymnorhiza, assembly GCA_020883675.1. Lineage (NCBI taxonomy): Eukaryota > Viridiplantae > Streptophyta > Magnoliopsida > Malpighiales > Rhizophoraceae > Bruguiera > Bruguiera gymnorhiza. The sequence continues at coordinate 965 of JAIRCJ010000710.1, read as the reverse complement.
TTAGAAGTTTCCACCCGCCTCAAGCGCAATACGCTCGACCTAACATTGAAATTTGGGATTGTTGTTTTAATTTTCTTCCACTAAACTGTAATTTATACAATTGAGTCCCAACACTTGTATTTTTTTGTATTTAACATTTTCAAATATTATGTTTTTCTCACCATTAAAATGCAATGACATTAGCATAAATTTTAAAATCTAAACATTGCACTTTTTCAATTTTTAGAATTCTAAATTCCTATAGGGATAAATGCACATTCAATAATGAGTTGAATTGAAATTTTGTAATTTTTTAATTGTCTCCTTTTCCATAATACTATTTGAAAAGATTTATATAATTTTAGCCTAAAAATATACAACAAAAGAAATAGCAAATGCAAGGGACTCTAATATGCTCGACCTAACATTGAAACTTGCAATTCCTATTTATATTATTCTTCCACTAAATTGTATTGGCATACAATTATGTCCAATACATGTATTGTTGTTTATTTAACACTTTGAAATATTATATTTTTCTCCACCATTCAAAATGTAATGGCATTAGCAATAAATTTAAAAATCAAAACATTGCACTTTTTCAATTTTTAGAATTCTAAATTCCTATAGGGATAAATGCACTGTTAATAATGAGTTGAATTGAAATTTTAATTATCTCCTTTGCCACAATGCTATTTGAAAGATTTATATAAATTTTAAGTTTAAAAATATGCAACATAAGAAAAGCAAATGCTAGGGAACTCTAATAAGAAGTTTGCCCCCCCTCCATAAGCGCAATATGCCTCGACCTAGCATTGAAACTTGGGATTGCTATTTATAATTTTCTTCCACTAAAGTGTAACTTATACAATTGAGTCCAATACATGTATTTTTGTGTATTTAACATTGTCAAATATAATGTTTTTCTCACCATTCAAATGCTATGACATTAGTAATAAATTTTAAAATCTAAACATTGTACTTTT
>JAIRCJ010000719.1:0-12380 GCA_020883675.1 Bruguiera gymnorhiza | reverse complement strand
GTGAGACGGTGAAGCAGGAGCTGTGTGAGACAACCTAAAGAGGAATTCAGCGAAGCATCAGAAAGAACTCAACATATTTCCAGATTTCTTCAGAGAGGTTAGAGAGTGTTGCGGTGAACTTCTAAGCGGCAGTGGAGCAGCCTTCCAATTCAACAGAGGCAAGACAAGCTAGAAGAAGGGTAGACACAGTAAGTGACACTCTTTCTATTGTACTTGCTTATGTAATTGCAATAGTGAAAGGAGCAGGAGATTAAGACATCCATTGTAACTAGAATTCTCAAGTATAGTGGATTAGTCTCGGTAAGGGAGAGTCCCTACCACCGTGGATGTACGTCACATTGACGGAACCACGTAAATCTCGTGTGTCCGTAATTTGCTTTACGTTCTGTGTTTTGAATTGAGTTGTGAACGCAGCTAAAGTATCAGCCAACCCATAACCTAACGAAGACCTAAAAAAGAACATCCGAATTGTCTATTAGGCAAGGTGTCTGAAAGGTGACTTTGGGGACTATTGTGATTAGTAGGTAGTAATAGATCTACTTTAGTCGAATATGAGAAAGAGTTTGCTTTTAAGAAGAGATTGAAGTTGTTCACTTTCCTGCGAATTGCAAATTGTGGTGATACTGATTCACCCCCCCTCTCAGTATCACAAACTAGTAGATCCTAGGGTGAAGTTGGGAACTTCAATTGGTATCAGAGCACAGGTTCACCAGGATAAAGCTTAACAGCTTGGTGTACTAGTTTGAAGAGCTCCAGAAGTTTTAACTTGTTCAGCATACTGAGAAATGGACGTCGGTACCAGCACCAGCACTACTTACAGCAAGAAGGTTCCAATCTTCAACGGAACCAACTACCATATGTGGAGAGCGAGAATGCAGGTGGTATTTGCAACCATGGGCATGAACGTGGTGAAATCTGTATAGGAGGGTTTTAAGCCTCCAGCAGAAGGTAAAGATCTAACCTCAGAGGAATTAAGACAGTTTGAGATAAATGGGAAGGCCTCAAATATCATCATTTCAGCATTGACAGATGCTGAATATGCTAAAGTTATGGACTGCAAATCTGCCAAGGAGATATGGGACAGATTGCAGAAAGTCTATGAAGGTGATGGCAGAATGAAGGAGGCCAAGCTTCAAGTTTTCAAGGAGAGATATGAATCTCTCAGAATGCAGAAAAATGAGACAGTCCAAGAGTTCTTCACCAGGGTTATTGATGCTGTAAATGATCTTAGAAGTCATGGGAAGAACAAGAAGGACTCATCTATTGTGAAGAAAATTCTAAGAATTCTGCCTGAGAGGTTTGCTCAAAGGTGGCAGCCATAGAGGAGAGTAGAGATCTCAATTCTATGTCTCTGCATGATCTCCAGTGCAATCTCATTGCATATGAGATGAGAATAAAGTCAACTGAGAGCTCTTCAACGTCAAAGGTATCAAAGGAGGCAGCTTTCAAAGCTATGAAACACTTGAAGATAAAAGAAGAGGAAGAATCATCCAGTGAGGATGATGATGATGATGAGGAAGAAAGTGAAGGTGAAGTGTTGGCATACTTCACAAGGAAATTCAAAAAGGGGTCTAAGAAGGGAAAAAGACAGTTGTCCTTGAGATGTTATCGTTGTGGACAGACTGGACACTTTGCTTCTCAGTGCAAAGTGAAACTTGATGATGAAGATGAGGATGGCGATGATGAGCAGAATTCAAAATGGAGAAGACCATCATTCAAGTCAAGGAAGTCCAGCAAGAAGACTGATAGCCCACAGAAGAAGAAGAGAGGCTCATTCAAGAGTTATGTGAGCCAGACAAAAGAAGCCGATGAGGAGGAAGATGTAGACTCATTAGATGAGCATGCCTTTATGGCATCAACTCAAGGTGGTAGTTCAACCTCTGAAGAGGAAGAGGAGGTTGATGAAGAAGAACCAAATCTTGAAGCTGAGTTGGAAGCAGCTTTAAAGGAGATAATCAGAAGGGGCAGAACCATAAGAAGGTTGGAGGCCCACATAAAACAAGTTGAAACAAAGTCTGAGGAAGCTAAAAGTCAAAAGGATGAAATAAGGGCTGAACATATTGACTTGAAGAGAAGATTTGAAGAACAGATCAAAATATGTGAAGACCTTACTATGGAGCTTGGCTCAAGGACTTCAACAATTGAAGAAATGGAGATAGAGTTGCTGAGACTTCAGCAACAACTCAAAAGGAGTGAAGAGAATGTGCAGAAGCTTGAAATGATAGGAGAAACAAGTTCTGCAAGAGAAAAGAAGAATGAAGAGAAAGTGCAGCAATCTGAGGCTGCATTGCCTAAAGATAATAAGAATGTGCCACAGAAGTTGAAAGAGAAGGTTGTGACTCAGGAGAAGATAGCTAAGAAAAAAGAGGATTTGAAGAAGCAACCTAGGGTGGCAAACAAAAATGAAGAAAAGAAGGTCAGCCAGCAAAGGGCTATGGTTGAACAGAAGAAGGAGAAAAAGGTGGCTAAAATGAAAGCCACACAAGCAAAGAAGCCAGCCACGTTGCCTACACAGCAAGTAATGAACAAAAGAAAACAAGCTGTGATTAGACCCAAGAAGAGGCAGTTTCAAGGTCACTGTCTTTATTGTGGAGTTTGGGGTCATAAGGCAAGTAACTGCTGGTGGAGAAGGCCAGTATATGTCTCCAACTTGAGAAGATACGATGCTGCATACAGGGGGAGACAATACAAAATTCAGAGGAGAACACCTGTCGTGAGTTCTTGCACATACTGTAAAAAGCAAGGACACACTGACAAGGATTGTTGGTGGAAGCCCAAACCAGTGGTTTCAAAGAACAAGTTTGCTATATTGGGAGACTTGGAACAGTGTGAAAGGTGTGGGCAGGATGGCCATAATGCCAAGAGATGCATGACACTTCTCCCTGAGCAAGAGAAGGCACTCAATGACATAGTGAAAACAAGCGGTGTAGTCAAAGCTGAGAAAAAGGAGAAAGCTATCTTCCAGCCAATTCAAAAGAAGGAATATAAAGCTAAAAGGGAGGTGGCTAATATAGCTGAAATTGCACTCAAAGCTGACTACAAGGATAAGCAGTGGATCCTTGACAGTGGATGCACTTCACACATGACGGGAGACAAGAGTAAATTGTCAAAGCTAAACAAGTCAAGAGAAGGCAGAGTCAAGTTTGGCAATGATGATTCACTCAACATCAATGGTCAAGGGTCAGTAAATATTGGAAAAAGAAAGCTGAAAGATGTTCTGCATGTTGAAGGACTCAGATATAATCTAGCATCTGTCCGCCAACTATGCAATGAAGACCATAAAGTGATATTCACAAAAACAGGTTGCCAAGTAAAGAGTAAAGAAGGCAATACTGTTGCAGTTGGGAAAAGAACAGCTGGAAATTTATATGTAATTGATGAGGACAAGACAAATAGCTGTTTACTTACAAAAGAAGAAGAAAATCAACTCTGGCATCGGAGGCTGGGACACTTAACACAGAAGAACATGAGAAAGCTGACCACTACTCATGCAATCAGAGACATTCCAGACCTTAAGAGAGAGAGGGAGTATGTCTGCTCAGCATGCTCTAAAGGAAAACAGGTCATAAAGCAGTATAAGACCAAAGAGGTCAGTTCTGAAGCAGTACTTGACATTGTGCATACTAATTTGTGTGGGCCGATGAGAACAAAAGGGTTGAATGGTGAGAGGTACTTCATCTTGTTTGTTGATGATTATTCCAGAAGGACCTACATCATGCACCTCACACATAAGTCAGAAGTTTTGAAATGCTTCAAGAGATACAGAAGATTGGCTGAAAATGAGAGTGAAAAGAAGATCAAAGTATTGAGGTCAGATCAAGGCACTGAATTCACAAATGGAGCTTTTGAAGATTACCTTGAGAAGCATGGAATTCACCATCAGATGGCAGCAGCAAGAACTCCTCAACAGAACGGGGTGGTAGAGAGGAAAAATAGAGCTGTGGTTGAAATGGCAAGAACTCTACTGCTAGAATCCAAGTTTCACACAAGATTTTGGACAGAAGCAACATTTACAGTCGTGCACCTATTGAACAGAGTTTCACTAAGGCCCAATACTGATAAGACTCCATATGAGCTATGGAGTGGGAAGAAGACAACAGCCAAGTATCTTAGAATCTTTGGCAGCCCATGTTTTGTGAAGAACAAGGAGCAAAACTGGGGAAAATTCCATGCTAGGTCAGATGAAGGAATCTTTGTGGGATACTCAGCAAAGACAAAAGGTTACAGAGTTTTTCTGCATAAACTGGGAAAAGTGGTCACTTCCAGTGATGTGAGAATAGATGAAAACTGGAAAACAACGCATAATGGAGAAGCTGAGGATAGTGAAGAAGATGACTTCAAGATAGATGAAGAATCTGACCAACATGAAGAAGTGGGAAAAGAAGTAAGTTCAGACTCAGAGAAGAGTGAGTCTAAAGATGAAGAAGAAGATTCTCTTGCAACTAAGACTGTGCAAGAAAGAAAGACAAAGAAGACATGGACTAGTGCTCATCAAGGAAATCAGATAATAGGTGACCCATCAGCAGGAGTTACAACAAGAAGAAGAATTGTGGGAGCTACTGCTTTACTCTCACAAGTTGAACCTAAATCTGTTGAAGAGGCTGCACAAGACAAAGCCTGGATCAAAGCTATCAATGAGGAGCTAGATCAAATCGAGAAGAATGAAACATGGGAGCTGGTTCCAAGACCCACTAACAAGAATGTCATAGGAACAAAATGGGTGTTTAAAAATAAACACAATGAGGATGGCAAGGTGGTGAGGAACAAGCCTAGGCTAGTTTGCAAAGGCTACACTCAGATAGAAGGAGTAGATGTTGATGAAACTTTTGCACCAGTAGCAAGGTTGGAAACTATCAGAATGTTCTTAGCTTTGACAGCACATAAGAGGTACAAAGTTTACCAGATGGATGTGAAATCAGCCTTTCTGGTTGGGCTCCTAAAAGAAGAAGTGTATATTGAACAACCCGATGGAGTACAAATCAGTGAGGATGAGACACATGTGTGCAAGCTGAAGAAAGCCTTGTATGGCCTTAAACAAGCCCCAAGAGCATGGTATAGCAGGCTGGACGCGTATTTGAGAAGGTTGAACTTTAGAAGAGGAACAGTTGATAATAACCTATATGTGTTCAACTTAGAGAAAGGCCAACTAATAACCATAGTATATGTAGATGACATCATCTTTGGAGGGGATCACTCTGAGCTATGCCAAGAATTTGCACAGAAGATGAGTGAGGAATTTGAGATGTCATTGATTGGAGAAATGACTTACTTTCTTGGATTACAAATAAAACAATGTGAAGAAGGTATTTTTATTTCTCAGACAAAATATGCCAAAGAGATGCTGAAAAAGTTTGGCATGGAGGATAGCAGACTTGTCAGTACCCCTATGATAGTGGGCTGCAAGTTAACAAAAGATCAGGAAGGAAGGAGTACAAGCCCTACAGAATATAGGAAGATGATAGGGAGCCTTCTGTACCTTACAGCATCAAGGCCTGATCTCATGCAAGCTGTGTGCATCGCCAATAGATTCCAAGCTGATCCTAAGGAATCTCATGTGTTGGCAGTGAAAAGAATCCTAAGATACCTCAAGGGGACAGTGGAAATGGGCTTGTGGTATCCTGCCATGGATTCTATAAAACTACGAGCATACACTGATGCAGACTGGGCAAGAAGCACAGATGATAGAAAATCAACCAGTGGCTGCAGCTTCTACTTGGGTTCAAAGTGTGTTACATGGCTAAGTAGAAAGCAAAATAGTGTTGCTTTGAGCACAGCGGAGGCTGAGTATATGGCTGCTTGTGCAGCATGTACTCAGGTGATATGGATGCAAAGACAATTGGCCAATTTGGGTGTTAAAGTGAAGTTACCAGTGAGTGTACTTTGTGATAATCAAAGTGCAATTGATCTTAGCAAGAATCCAGTTCAACATTCAAGGAGCAAGCATATTGACATCCGGTATCACTTTATCAAGGATCAAGTGGAAGAGGGCACAATTCATTTGGAGTATGTTGGTACTAAAGATCAAATCTCAGATATTCTAACTAAACCTTTGTCCACAGAGCTGTTTGAAAAGCACAGAATGAGTTTGTCTGTGCAAATGCCTCCTTAAGCCTGAAGTTTAGGTGAATCCTCCATCTCTACTTTGCAGGTTTTTCAAATTTGTAATTGGTTGGCAAAGGGGGAGAGAAGCAACAGTGCAGGGGGAGCTGTTAAGGAAGGGGGAGCTGTTAAGGAAGGGGGAGTGCATATTTAGGGGGAGTTGTAATCCATCTGCTTCTGGATTATTACTCTAAGAAGATTATGAAAGATTGCTGTATAATGGCTTTTGTTATGAATGTTGTCAACAATTACAAAGGGGGAGATTGTTGTTCCCACAGCCTTGTATGGGTTGTAATTGTTGTCAACTAGGGTTAAGTGTGCAAGAGAGTAAAGTCACATGGAAAGGCAGTAAAGTCACATGGAAGGGCAAGAAAGTAAATCTGCCACGTAAGGGCAAGAACGTAAATCTGCCATATAAGCCCTATTAGGGTTTCATGGAAGAGAGTATATAAAGGCCTTGGAAGACAAAACTAGGGCAGAGGGCCAACACAATTGAAAAAACAGCAACCCTACAGCAACCGGCCAAAAGGAAGAGAGAGCAGAACGGCAAGAGATCAGAAACGACACCACCGGGAGAGCAAACCAGAACGTGCGACCTCCTGCAAGCAAACCAGAAACGCCTCCTGCAAGCAAATCAGAAACGCCTCCTGCAAGGAAACCAGAAACGCCTCCTGCAAGCAAACCAGAAACACATCCTGCAGGCAAACCAGAAACGCCTCCTGCAAGGAAACCAGAAATGCCTCCTGCAAGGAAACCAGAAACACGTCCTGCAAGCAAACCAGAAACACCTCCTGCAAGCAAACCAGAAACACATCCTGCAAGCAAACCAGAAACGCACAACCAGCAAGAGGAGAAATAAGAAACAGACCACCCGGAAGAGAAGACAGCAGACCCGGTATCCGTGAGACCACCCGGAAGAGAAGACAGCAGACTAGAAGCGTGAAGCAGGCCGAGAGACGTGAACCAGAAAAACCAGTAGCGTGAGGCAGGCCAAGAGACGTGAAACGGCAGACCAGAAGCTTGAGTGCAAGCTGTGAAACCGAGAGATGGCGTGAGACCAGAACGTGCAACGGCATGACAGACCAGAAGCGTGAGGACAGGCCATGAAACAGTAAGACCGTGAAATAGGAGACGGGTGAGACCGTGAGACGGTGAAAGCAGGAGCTGTGTGAGACAACCTAAAGAAGGAATTCAGCGAAGCATCGGAAAGAACTCAACGTATTTCTAGATTTCTTCAAGAGAGGTTAGAGAGTGTTGCGGTGAACTTTTAAGCGGCAGTGGAGCAGCCTTCCAATTCAACAGAGGCAAGACAAGCTAGAAGAAGGGTAGACACAGTAAGTGACACTCTTTCTATTGTACTTGCTTAGTAATTGCAATAGTGAAAGGAGCAGGAGATTAAGACATCCATTGTAACTAGAATTCTCAAGTATAGTGGATAGTCTCGGTAAGGGAGAGTCCCTACCACCGTGGATGTACGTCACATTGACGGAACCACGTAAATCTCGTGTGTCCTTAATTTGCTTTACGTTCTGTGTTTTGAATTGAGTTGTGAACGCAGCTAAAGTATCAGCCAACCCATAACCTAACGAAGACCTAAACAAGAACATCCGAATTGTCTATTAGGCAAGGTGTCTGAAAGGTGACTTTGGGGACTATTGTGATTAGTAGGTAGCAATAGATCTACTTTAGTCGAATCTGAGAAAGAGTTCACTTTTAAGAAGAGATTGAAGTTGTTCACTTTCCTGCGAATTGCAAATTGTGGTGATACTGATTCACCCCCCCTCTCAGTATCACAAACTAGTAGATCCTAGGGTGAAGTTGGGAACTTCACAAGTAATGGACTCAATTGCATAAAATACCCTTTAGTGGATGAATAATATAGATGACAATTCCAAGTTTCAATGTTGTGTTAAAGATATAACCCTAGATGGGATTATAGAACCTTCTTATTACAATCCATTGCTTTCGCTTTTTCTTAAGGAATTTGCCTTAATATTATATAAATCATCTCAAATTGCTTTAAGGCAAAGGAGGCAATTTAGAAACTTGCAAAATTTAAATTCAATAGAATATTGACAATTCATTTATCCTTAGCAGATTTTAAAATTTGAAAATTACAAAATTGAAATATTTTGATTTTTAAATTTATTGTCAATGTCGTTTAATTTAATTGCTAAGAAAAGTATAATATGTGAAAAATATAATATTTGAATATGTTAATTGAAGAGGAATACAAGTAATGTACTCAATTGCATAAAATACAATTTAGTGGATGAATATTATAAATAACAAACCCAAGTTTCAATGTTGTGTTAAGTATATATCTTTAGATGGGAGTGCAGAATCTTCTTATTACAGTCTATTGCTTTTGCTTTTTCTTAAGTAATTTGCCTGAAGATTATATAAATCATTTCAAATTGCGTTGAGGCAAAGGACACAATTCAGAAAATTGCAAAATTTAACTTCAACAGACCATTGACAATTCATTTATCCCTAGCAGATTTTAAAATTCTAAAAATTGCAAAATTGAAATATTTGATTTTTGAATTTATTGTTAATGTCGTTTGATTTAATTAGTGAGAAAAACATAATATGTGAAAAATATAATATTTGAATATGTTAATTGAACAAAAATACAAGTAATGGACTTAATTGCATAAAAGACACTTTAGTGGATGAATATTATAAATAGAAATCTCAAGTTTCAAGGTTGCGTGAAACATATATCCCTAGATAAGAGCGGGGAACCACCTTATTAGAGTCCATTACTTTTCCTTTTTCTTAAGTAATTTGTCTGAAGACAAGAATTCTATAAATCATTTCAAATTGCATTAAGGCAATGAAGACAATTAAGAAAATTGCAAAATTTAAATTCAAAAGGGTATTGGCAATTCATTTATCCCTAGCAGATTTTAAAATTCTAAAAATTGCAAAAATGCAATATTTTGATTTTTAAATTTATTGTTAATGTCGTTTGATTTGATTGGTGAGAAAAATACAATATTTGAATATCTTAATCAAACAAAAATACAAGTAATGGACTGAATTGCAAAAAATACACTTTAGTGGATGAATATCATAAATAGTAGTCCCAAGTTTCACTGTTGTGTTAAGCATATATCCCTCGATGGGAGTGCAGAACCTTCTTATTACAGTCGATTGCTTTTGCTTTTTCATAAGTAATTTGCCTGATTATTATATAAATCATTTCAAATTGCGTTGAGGCAAAGGAGACAATTCAGAAAATTGTTAAATTTTAATTCAACAGAGAATTGACAATTCATTTATCCCTAACAGATTTTAAAATTCTAGAAATTGCAAAAATGCAATAGTTTGATTTTTAAATTTATTGTTAATGTCATTTGATTTCATTGGTGAAAAAATACAATATTTGAATGTCTTAATCGAACAAAAATACAAGTAATGGACTCAATTTCATAAAATACACTTTAGTGGATAAATATTATAAATAGCAATCCCAAGTTTCAATATTGTGTTAAGGATATAACCCTAGATGGGATTATAGAACCTTCTTATTACAATCCATTGCTTTTGCTTTTTCTTAAGTAATTTGCCTGAAGATTATATAAATCATGTCAAATTGCTTTGAGGCAAAGGAGACAATTCAGAAAATTTCAAAATTCAAATTCAATAGAGTATTGACAATTCATTTATCCCTAACAGATTTTAAAATTCGAAAAATTGCAAAATTGAAATATTTTGATTTTTAAATTTATTGTTAATGTCGTTTAATTTAATTGCTGAGAAAAGTATAATATGTGAAAAATATAATATTTGAATATGTTAATTAAAGAGGAATACACTTTAGTGGATGAATATTATAAATAGCAAACCCAAGTTTCAACGTTGTGTTAAGTATATATCTTTAGATGGGAGTACAGAATTTTCTTATTACAGTCTATTGCTTTTGCTTTTTCTTAAGTAATTTGCCTAAAGATTATATAAATCATTTCAAATTGCGTTGAGGCAAAGGACACAATTCAAAAAATTGCAAAATTTATCTTCAACATAGTATTGACAATTCATTTATTCCTAACTGATTTTAAAATTTTAAAAATTGCAACATTGAAAACTTTTGACTTTTAAATTTATTGTTAACCTCGTTAAATTTAAGTGGTGGGAAAAATAAAATATGTGAAAATATAATATTTGAATATGTTATTTGAACAAAAATACAAGTAATGGACTGAATTGCATAAAAGACACTTTAGTGGATGAATATTATAAATAGCAATCCCAAGTTTCAAGGTTGTGTGAAGCATATATCCTTAGATAGGAGTGGGGAACCACCTTATTAGAGTCCATTGCTTTTCCTTTTTCGTAAGTAATTTGTCTGAAAACAGTAATTCTATAAATCATTTCAAATTGCATTGAGGCAAAGGACACAAATCAGAAAATTGCAAAATTTAAATTCACTAGAGTATTGACAATTCATTTCTCCTTAGCAAATTTTAAAATTCTAAAAATTGCAAAAATGCAATATTTTGATTTTTAAATTTTTTGTAAATGTCGTTTGATTTGATTGGTGAGAAAAATACAATATGTGAATATCTTAATTGAACAAAAATACAAGTAATGGACTGAATTGCATAAAATACACTTTAGTGGATGAATATCATGAATAGTAGTCCCAAGTTTGAATGTTGTGTTAAGCATATATCCCTCGATGGGAGTGCAGAACCTTCTTATTACAGTCGATTGCTTTTGCTTTTTCATAAGTAATTTGCCTGATGATTATATAAATCATTTCAAATTGCGTTGAGGCAAAGGAGACAATTCAGAAAATTGCTAAATTTGAATTCAACAGAGAATTGACAATTCATTTATCCCTAACAGATTTTGAAATTGTAGAAATTGCAAAAATGAAATATTTTGATTTTTTAAATTTATTGTTAATGTCGTTTGATTTGATTGGTGAAAAAATACAATATTTGAATGTCTTAATCGAACAAAAATACAAGTAATGGACTGAATTGCATAAAATACACTTTAGTGGATGAATAATATAAATGACAATTCCAAGTTTCAATGTTGTGTTAAAGATATAACCCTAGATGGGATTGCAGAACTTTCTTATTACAATCCATTGCTTTTGCTTTTTCTTATGTAATTTTCCTGAATATTATATAAATCATCTCAAATTGCTTTAAGGCAAAGGAGGCAATTCAGAAAATTGCAAAATTTAAATTCAATAGAATATTGACAATTCATTTATCCCTAGCAGATTTTAAAATTTGAAAAATTGCAAAATTGAAATATTTTGATTTTTAAATTTATTGTTAATGTCGTTTGATTTAATTGGTGAGAAAAATATAATATGTGAAAAATATAATATTTGAATATGTTAATTGAACAAAAATACAAGTAATGGACTCAATTGCATCAAATACACTTTCGAGGATGAATATTATAAATAGCAATCTCAAGTTTCAAGGTTGTGTGAAACATATATCCCTAGATGGGAGAGCAAAACCTTCTTATTACAGTCCATTGCTTTTACTTTTTCTTAAGTAATTTGCCTGAAAATTATATAAATTATTTGAAATTACGTCGAGGCAAAGGAGACATTTTAGAAAATTGCAAAATTTAAATTCAACATAGTATTGACAATTCAGTTATTCCTAACTGATTTTAAAATTTTAAAAATTACAAAATTGAAATCTTTTGATTTTTAAATTTATTGTTAATGTCGTTTAATTTAAGTGGTGGGAAAAATAAAATATGTGAAAAATATAATATTTGAATATGTTATTTGAACAAAAATACAAGTAATGGACTGAATTGCATAAAAGACACTTCAGTGGATGAATATTATAAATAGCAATCCAGTTTCAAGGTTGTGTGAAGCATATATCCCTTGATGGGAGTGGGGAATTTTGTTATTATAGTCCATTGCTTTTGCTTTTTCTTAAGTAATTTGCCTGAAGACAGAATTCTATAAATCATTTCAAATTGCTTGAGGCAAAGGAGACTATTAAGAAACTTGCAAAATTTAAATTCAACATAGTATTGACAATTCATTTATTCCTAGCAATTTTAAAATTCTAAAAATTGCAAAAATGCAATATTTTGATTTTTAAATTTGTTGTTAATGTCGTTTGATTTGATTGGTGAGAAAAATACAATATTAGAATATCTCAATTGACCCAAAATACAAGTAATGGACTTAATTGCATAAAATACACTTTAGTGGATGAATATCATAAATAAAAGTCTCAAGATTCAATGTGTGTTAAGCGTATATCCCTAGATGGGAGTGC
>JAIRCJ010000713.1:0-12474 GCA_020883675.1 Bruguiera gymnorhiza | reverse complement strand
CTTAAGTAATTTGTCTGAAGACATGAATTCTATAAATCATTTCAAATTGCATTGAGGCAAAGGAGAGAATTAAGAAAATTGCAAAATTTAAATTCAAAAGATTATTGGCAATTTATTTATCCCTAGCAGATTTTAAAATTCTAAAAATTGCAAAAATTCAATATTTTGACTTTTAAATTTTGTTAATGTCGTTTGATTTGATTGGTGAGAAAATACAATATTTGAATAAGTTAATTGAACAAAAATACAAGTAATGGACTCAATTACATAAAATACACTTTAGTGGATGAATATTATAAATAGCAATCTCAAGTTTCAATGTTGTGTTTAGCATATATGCCAAGATGAGAGTGCAGAACCATTTTATTACAGTCTATTGTTTTGCTTTTTCTTATGTAATGTGCCCTGAATATTATATAATCATTTCAAATTGTATTGAGACAAATGGGAGCAATTCGCATAGAGATTGAAAATTTTAAATTAACAGAGTATGTAACAATTCACTAATACAGCAATTTTAAAAATTCCAAAAAATTAGGCAAAATTGGAAATATTTTGATTTTTAAATTTATTGTTAATGTCGTTTGATTTAATTGGTGAGAAAAATATATTATGTGAAAAATAAAATATTGAATATGCTAATTGAGACAAAAAATACAAGTAATTGGAACTCAATTGCTAAAATAACAATTTAGTGGATGAATATTATAAATAGCAATCTCAAGTTTCAAGGTTGTGTGAAGCATATATCCCTAGATTGGGACGTAGCAGAACCCATCTTATTAGAGTCCATTGCTTTTAATTTTTCTTTAGTAACTTTTTCTGAAAAATAGGAATTCGATAAAATCATTTCAAATTGCATTGAGTCAAAAGGGGAGAATTAAAGACAATTGCTAAATTTTAAATTCAATGGATTATTGATAATTTTTATCCCTAGCAGATTTCAAAATTCTAAAAATTGCAAAAATGCAATATTTTGATTTTTAAATTTTTGTTAATGCCGTTTGATTTAATTGGTGAGAAAAATACAATATTTGAATAAGTTAATTGAACAAAAATACAAGTAAAGGACTCAATTGCATAAAATACACTTGAGTGGATGAATATTATAAATAGCAATCCTAAGTTTCAATGTTGTGTTAAGCATATATCTCAAGATGGGAGTGTAGAACCTTCTTATTATAGTCGATTGCTTTTGCTTTTTCTTAAGTAAGTTCCAGAAGATTATATAAATCATTTCAAATTGCGTTGAGGCAAAGGAGACAATTCAGAAAATTGCAAAATTTAAATTCAATAGATTATTGACAATTTATTTATCCCTAGTAGATTTTAAAATTCAAAAATTTGCAAAAATACAATATTTTGATTTTTAAATTTGTTGTTAATGTCGTTTGATTTGATTGGTGAGAAAATTATATAGCGAAAAATATTATATTTGAATATGTTACTTGAACAAAAAAATACATGTAATGTACTCAATTGCATAAAAATACACTTTAGTGGATGAAATATTATAAATAGGCAAACTCAAGTTTTCAATGCAATGTTTGTATTAAGGCATACTATCCCTAGATGGGAGTGGTAAGGACTTTCTCTATTACACGTTAATTGCTTTTACTTTCTTCTTAAGTAAGTTGCCTGAAGACTATATCCATCATTTCAAATTGCGTTGAGGCAAAGGAGAACAATTCAGAAAAATTGCAAAAGTTAAATTCACCCCGAGTTATTGATATCTCATTATCCCTCTACGTAGATTTATAAAATTCAAACCAAATGGGCAAAATTGAAATATTTATTTTAAATTTAGCTGTTAATGTCGTTTGATTTAATTGTGAAAAAAATATAATATGTGAAAAATATAATATTTGAATATGTTAATTAAAACAAAAAATACAAGTAATTGGACTTAATTGCATTAAACACACTTTAGTGGATGATATTATAAATAGCAATCTCAAGTTTCAAGGTTTGTGAAGCATATATCCCTAGATGGGTGTGCGGAACGATCTTATTTAGAATCGATCGCTTTTCGTTTTTCTTATGTAATTTTTCTAAAGACAGGAATTCTATAAATCATTTCAAATTACATTGAGGCAACGGAGACAATTCAGAAAATTGCAAAATTTAACTTCAAGCAGAGAATTGACAATCATTTATCCCTATCAGATTTTAAAATTCTAAATTGGAAAATTTGAAATATTTAACTTTTAAATTTATTATTAATGTTGTTCGATTTAATTAGTGAGAAAAATATAATATGTGAAATATAATATTTAAATATGTTAATTGAATAAAAATACAAGTAATGAACTCAATTGCATAAAATACACTTTAGTGGATGAATATCATAAATAGCAATCCCAAGTTTCAATGTTGTGCTAAGCATATATCCTAAGATGGGAGTACAGAACAATCTTATTAATGTCGTTTTGATTTTGATTGGTGAGAAAAATACAATATTTAACTAAGTTAATTGAACAAAAATACAAATAATGGACTCAATTGCATAAAATACACTTTAGTGGAGAATATTATAAAATAGCAATCCCAAGTTTCATGTTGTGTTAAGCATATATCCCTAGATGGGAGTGCATAACCTTCTTATTACAGTCCATTGCTTTTTGCTTTTTCCTAAGTAATTTGCCTAAAAATTATATAAATCATTTGAAATTGCGTTGAGGCAAGCAGAAAATTCAAAAATTGCAAAATTTAAATACAACAAAGTATTGATATTTCACATATCCCTTGCAAATTTTAAAATTTGAAAAAATTACAAATTTGAAATATTTTCATTTTTAAATTTATTGTTAATATCGTTTGATTTAATTGATGAGAAAACTATAATATGTGAAAATATAATATTCGAATATGTTAATTGAACAAAAATACAAGTAATGGACTCAATTGCAAAAAATACACTTTAGTGGATGAATATTATAAATAGAAATCCTAAGTTTCAATGTTGTGTTAAGCATATATCCCTAGATGGGAGTGCAGAACCTTCTTATTACAATCCATTGCTTTTGCTCTTTCTTAAGTAATTTGCTTGAGGATTATATAATCATTTCGAATTACATTGAGGCAAACCAGAAAATTCAGAAAATTACAAAAATTTAAATACAACAGAGTATTGATAATTCACATATCCCTTGCAGATTTTCAAAATTCAAAAAATTATAAATTGAAATATTTTCATTTTTAAATTTATTGTTAAATTCGTTTGATTTAATTGGTAAGAAAAATATAATATGTGAAAAATATAATATTTGAATATGTTAATTTGAAAAAAATACAAGTAATGGACTCTATTGCCCAAAAGACACTTTAGTGGATGAATATTATAAATAGCAATCTCAAGTTCAAGGTTGTGTGAAGCATATATCTCTTGATGGGAGTGGGGAACCATCTTATTATAAAATTTATTTGTAAAATGAAAGAAGACAATTTATTTGCCCCAAGCAGATTTTAAAATTCTAGAAAGTGCAAAAATGCAATATTTTGATTTTTAAATTTAATGTTAATGTCGTTCGATTTGATTGGTGAGAAAAATACAACATTTGAATATCTTAATGAACAAAATTACAAGTAATGGACTCAATTGCATAAAATACACTTTAGTGGATGAATATTATAAATAGCAATCCCAAATTTCAATGTTGTGTAAAGCACATATCCTTAGATAGGAGTGCAAAACCTTCTATTACAATCTGTTGCTTTTGCATTTTAATAAGCAATTTGCCTAAAGATTATATAAATCATTTCAAATTGCATTGGGGCAAAGGAGACAATTCAGAAAATAGCAAAATTTCAATTTAACAGAGTATTGACAATTCATTTATCCCTAGCAGATTTTAAAATTCTAAAAATTGCAAAAATGCAGTATTTTGATTTTTCAATTTATTGCGAATGTCGTTTGATTTGATTGGTGAGAAAAATACAATATTTGAATATCTTAATTGAACAAAAATACAAGTAATGGACTCAATTGCCTAAAATAGAATAAAATACACTTTAGTGGATGAAGATTATAAATAACAATCCCAAGTTTCAATATTGTGTTAAGCAGATATCCTTAGATGGGAGTGCAAAACCTTCTTATTACAGTCCATTGCTTTGTTTCTTCTAAGTAACTTGCCTAAAGATTATATAAAGCATTTCAAATTGCGTTGAGGTAAAGGAGATAATTTATAAAATTGCAAAATTTAAATTCAACAGAGTATTGACAATTCATTTATCCCTAACAGATTTTAATATTCTAAAAATTACAAAATTGAAAGATTTTCATTTTAAATTTATTGTTATTGTCGTTTGATTTAATTGGTGAGAAAAATATAATATGTGAAAAATATAATATTCAAATATGTTAATTGAACAAAAATACAAGTAATGGACTCAATTGCATAAAATACAATTAAGTGGATCAATACTATAACTAGCAATCTCAAGCTTCAATGTTGTGTTAAACATATATCCCTAGATGAGTGTGCAGAACCTTCTTAGTACAGTCCATTGCTTTTGCTTTTTCTTAAGTAATTTGCCTAAAGATTACATAAATCATTTCAAATTGCGTTGAGGCAAAGCATAAATTTTAGAAAATTGCAAAATTTAAATACAACAGTATATTGATAATTCATATATCCCTTGCAGATTTAAAATTCGAAAAATTGCAAAATTGAAATATTTTCATTTTTAAATTTATTATTACTGTCATTTGATTTAATTTGTGGGAAAAATATAATATGTAAAAATTATCATATTTGAATATTTTAATTGAACAAAAATACAAGTAATGGACTCAATTTCATAAAATACAATTTAGTGGATGAATATTATAAATAGCAACTCCCAAGTTTCAATGTTATGTTAAGCATATATCCTTAGATGGGAGTGTGGAATCATCTTATTAGAGTTCATTGCTTTTCCTTTGTCTTAAGTAATTTGTCTGAAAATAGGAATTCTATAAATCATTTCAAATTGCATTGAGGCAAGGGAGAGAATTAAGAAAATTGCAAAATTTAAATTCAACAGATTATTGACAATTTATTTATCCCTAGCAGATTTTAAAATTCTAAAAATTGCAAAAATGTAATATTTTGATTTTTAAATTTGTTGTTAATGTCGTTTGATTTGATTGGTGAGAAAATACAATATTTGAATAAGTTAATTGAACAAAAATACAAGTAATGGACTCAATTGCATAAAATACACTTTAGTGGATGAATATTATAAATAGAAATCCCAAGTGTCAGTGTTATGTTAAGCATATATCCCTAGATGGAGTGCAGAACCTTCTTATTACAATCAGTTGCTTTTTCTTTTTCTTAAGTAATTTGCCTGAAAATTATATAAATCATTTCAAATTGCGTTGAGGCAAAGGTGACATTTCAGAAAATTGCAAAATTTAAATTCAACAGGGTATTGACAATTTAGTTGTCCCTAGCAGATTTTAAAATTCTAAAAATTACAAACATGCCAATATTTTGATTTTTTAAATTTGTTGTTAAGGTTGTTTGATTTGATTGGTGAGAAAAATACAATATTTGAATATGTTAATTGAACAAAAATACAAGTAATGGACTCAATTGCATAAAAGACACTTTAGTGAATTGAATATTATAAATAGCAAACCCAAGTTTCAAGGTTGTGTGAAGCATATATCCCTAGATGGGAGTGCAGAACCATCTTATTAGAGTCCATTGCTCTTCCTTTTTCTTAAATAATTTGTTTGAAGACAAGAATTCCATAAATCATTTCAAATTACATTGAGGCAAAAGGAGACAATTAAGGAAAATTGCAAAATTTAAATTCAACATATTATTTACAATTTAGTTGTCCCTAGCAGATTTTAAAATTCTAAAAATTGCAAAAATGCAATATTCAAATCTCAATTTTGTTGGCCCCCTTTTTTGTTTTGTCTTCCAAGGCCTTTATATACTCTCTTCCATGAAACCCTAATAGGGCTTACGTGGCGGATTTACATTCTTGCCTTACATGGTAGATTTACTTTCTTGCCCTTCCATGTGGCTTTACTTTCTTGCACACTTAACCCTATGTTGACAATAATTACAACCCATATAAGGCTGTGGGAACAACAATCTCCCTCTTTGAAATTGTTGGCAACACTTACAACAAAAACCATTATGTAGTAGTCCTTCATAATCTTCTTAAAGTAATAATCCAGAAGCAGATGGATTACAACTCCCCCTAAATATGCCACTCCCCCTTCCTTAACAGCTCCCCCTACAACTGTTGCTTCTCCTCCCCCTTTGCCAACTAATTACAAATTTAAAAAACCTGCAAAGTAGAGATAGAGGAGTCACTTGAACTTCAAGCTTGAGGAGGCATTTGCACAGACAGACTCATTCTGTGCTTTTCAAACAACTATGTGGACAGAGGTTTAGTTAGAATATTTGAGATTTGATCTTTAGTGTCGACATACTCCAACTGAATTGTGTCCTCTTCCACTTGATCCTTGATAAAGTGATACCGGATGTTAGTATACTTGGTCCTTGAATGTTGAACTGGATTCTTTACTAAGATCAATTGCACTTTGATTATCACAAAGTACACTCACTGGTAACTTCACTTCAACACCCAATCGGCCAATTGTCTTTGCATTCATATCACCTGAGTACATGCTGCACAAGTAGCCATATACTTAGCCTTCACTGTGCTCAAAGGCAACACTGTTTTGCTTTCTACTTAGCCATGCAACACACTTTGAACCCAAGTAGAAGTTGCAACCACTGGTTGATTTTCTGTCATCTGTACTTCCTACCCAGTCTGCATCAGTGTATGCTCATAGTTTTATAGAATCTATGGCAAGATACCACAAGCCCATTTCCAGTGTCCCCTTGAGGTATCTTAGGATTCTTTTCACTGCCAACACATGAGATTCCTTAGGATCAACTTGGAATTTATTGGTGATGCACACAGCTTGTATGAGATTCAAGCCTTGATGCTGTAAGGTACAGAAGGCTCCCTATCATCTTCCTGGTATTTTGTAGGGCTTGTACTCCTTCCTTCCTGATCTTTTGTTAACTTACAACCTTACTGGTATAGGGGTACTGACAAGTCTACTATCCTCCATGCCAAACTTTTTCAGCATCTTTTTGGTATATTTTGTCTGAGAAATAAAAATACCTTCTTCACACTTTTTTATCTGTAATCCAAGAAAGTAAGTCATTTCTCCAATCAATGACATCTCAAATTCCTCACTCATCTTTTGTGCAAATTCTTAGCATAGCTCAAAGTGATCGTTTCTAAAGATGATGTCATTTACATATATTATGGTTATCAGTTAACCTTTCTCTGAGTTGAACACATATAGGTTATTATCAACTGTTCCTCTTCTGAAGTTCAACCTTCTTAAATACGCGTCCAGCCTGCTGTACCATGCTCTTGGGGCTTGTTTAAGGCCATACAAGGCTTTCTTTAGCTTGCACATGTGTGTCTCATCCTTATTGATTTGTACTCCATTGGGTTGTTCAATATACACTTCTTCTTTCAGGAGCCCATTCAGAAAGGCTGATTTCACATCCATTTGGTAAACTTTATACCTCTTATGTGCTACCAAAGCTAAGAACATTCTGATAGTTTCCAGCCTTACTACTGGTGCAAAAGTTTCATTAACATCTACTCCTTCTATTTGAGTGTAGCCTTTGTAAACCAGCCTAGCCTTGTTCCTCACCACCTTGCCATCTTCATTGTGTTTATTTTTAAACACCCATTTTGTTCCTATGACATTCTTGTTAGTGGGTCTTAGGACCAGCTCCCATGTTTCATTCTTCTCAATTTGGTCCAGCTCCTTATTGATAACTTTGACCCAGGCTTTGTCTTATGCAGCCTCTTCAACAAAATTAGGTTCAACTTGTGAGAGTAAAGCAGTAGCTCCCACAATTCTTCTTCTTATTGTAACTCCTGCTGATGGGTCACCTATTATCTGATTTCCTTGATAAGCACTGGTCCATGTCTTTTTTGTCTTTCTCTCTTGCACAGTCTTAGTTGCAAGAGAATCTCCTTCTTCATCTTCAGACTCACTCTTCTCTGAGTCTGAACTTACTTTTCCCTCTTCTTCATGTTGGTCAGATTCTTCATCTATCTTGAAGTCATCTTCTTCACTGTCCTCAGCTTCTCCATTATGCATTGTTTTTCTAGTTTTCATCTATTCTCACATCATTGAAAGTGACCACTTTTCCCAGTTTATGCAGAAAAACTCTGTAACCTTTTGTCTTTACTGAGTATCCCACAAAGATGCCTTCATCTGACCTAGCATGGAATTTTCCCAAGTTTTGCTCTTTGTTCTTCACAAAACATGGGCTGCCAAAGATTCTAAGATACTTGGCTGTTGTCTTCTTCCCACTCCATAACTCATATGGAGTCTTATCAATATTGGGCCTTAGTAAAACTCTGTTCAATAGGTGCACGACTGTAAATGTTGCTTCTGTCCAAAATCTTGTGTGAAGTTTGGATTCCAGCAGTAGAGTTCTTGCCATTTCAACCATAACTCTATTTTTCCTCTCTACCACCCCGTTCTGTTGAGGTGTTCTTGCTGCTGCCATCTAATGGTGAATTCCATGCTTCTCAAGGTAATCTTCAAAAGCTCCATTTGTGAATTCAGTGCCTTGATCTGACCTCAATACTTTGATCTTCTTTCCACTCTCATTTTCAGCCAATCTTCTGTATCTCTTGAAGCATTTCAAAACTTCTGACTTGTGTTTGAGGTGCATGATGTAGGTCCTTCTAGAATAATCATCAACAAACAAGATGAAGTACCTCTCACCATTCAACCTTTTTGTTCTCATTAGCCCACACAAATCAGTATGTACAATGTCAAGCACTACTTTAGAACTGACCTCTTTGGTCTTATACTACTTTCTAACCTGTTTTCCTTTAAAGCATGCTGAGCAGACATACTCCCTCTCTCTCTTGAGGTCTGGAATGTCTCTGATTGCATGAGTAGTGGTCAGTTTCCTCATATTCTTCTGTGTTAAGTGTCCCAACCTCTTATGCCAGAGTTGATTTTCTTCTTCTTTTGTAAGTAAACAGCTATTTGTCTTGTTTCTCATCAATCACATATAAATTTTCAGTTGTTCTTTTCTCGGCTGCAATAGTATTGCCTTCTTTACTCTTTACTTGGCAACCTGTTTTGTGAATATCACTTTATGATCTTCATTGCATAGTTGGTTGACATATGCTAGATTATATCTAAGTCCTTCAACGTGCAGAACATCTTTCAGCTTTCATTTTCCAATATTTACTGACCCTTGACCACTGATGTTGAGTGAATCATCATTGCCAAACTTGACTCTGCCTTCTCTTGACTTGTTCAGTTTTGATAATTTACTCTTGTCTCCTGTCATGTGTGAAATGCACCCACTATCAAGGATCCACTGCTTATCCTTGTAGTCAGCCTTTAGTGCAATTTCAGCTATATTAGCCACCTCCCTTTTAGCTTTATATTCCTTCTTTTGAACTGGCTTGATGATAGCTTTCTCCTTTTTCTCAGCTTTGACTGTACTAATTGTTTTCACTGTGCCATTTAGTGCCTTCTCTTGCTTAGGGAGAAGTGTCATGCATCTCTTGGCATTATGGCTATCATGCCCACACCTTTCACACTATTCCAAATCTCCCAATATAGCAAACTTGTTCTTGGAAACCACTGGTTTGGCCTTCCACCAACAATCCTTGTCAATGTGTCTTTGCCTTTTACAGTATGTGCAAGAACTCACAACAACTGTTCTCCTCTGAATTTTGTATTGTCTCCCTTTGTATGCAGCATCGTATCTTCTCAAGTTGGATACATATACTGGCCTTCTCCACCAGCATTTACTTGCCTTATAACCCCAAACTTCACAATAAAGACAGTAACCTTGAAACTGCCTCTTCTTGGGTTTAATCACAGCTTGTTTTCTTTTGTTCATTACTTGCTGTGTAGGCAAGGTTGCTGGCTTCTTTGCTTGTGTGACTTTCATTTAAGTCACCTTCTTCTCCTTCTTCCTGTTCAGCCGTAGCCCTTTGTTGGCTGACTTTCTTTTCTTCATTTTTGTTTGCAACCCTAGGTTGCTTCTTCAAATCTTTCTTTATTTTCAGCCTTCACTGTTCCTGGCTGATCAGTCTTTTCTTTCTGAAACTTAACCTTCTCTTTCACTTATATGGCAAAGTCTTGTTATCTTTAGGCAGTGTTCTCTTCATTCTTCTTTTCTCTTGCAGAGCTTGTTTCTCCTATCACTTTAAACTTCTGCAAGTTCTCTTCACTCTTTTTGAGTTGTTGCTGAAGTCTCAGCAACTTTATCTCCATTTCTTTAATTGTTGAAGTCCTTGAGCCAAGCTCCATAGTAAGGTCTTCACATATTTTGATCTGTTCTTTAAATCTTCTCTTCAAGTCAATATGTTCAGCCCTTATTTCATCCTTTTGACTTTTTGCTTCCTCAATCTTTGCTTCAACTTGTTTTATACGGGCCTTCAACCTTCTTATGGTTCTACCCCTTCTGATTATCTCCTTTGAAGCTGCTTCTAACTCAGTTTCAAGATATGGTTTTTCTTCATCAATCTCCTCTTCCTCTTCAGAGGTTAAACTACCATATCGAGCTGATGCCATAAAGGCCCATATCGAGCTGATGCCATAAAGGCATGCTCATCTGATGAGTTTACATCTTCCTCCTCATCGGCTTTTTTGTCTGGCTCACATAACTCTTGAATGAGCCTCTCTTCTTCTTTTGTGGGTTAGCAGTCTTCTTGCTGGACTTACTTGACTTGAATGATGGTCTTCTCCATTTTGAATTCTGCTCATCATCACCATCCTCATCTTCATCATCAAGTTTTACTTTGCACTGAGAAGCAAAGTGTCCAGTTTGTCCATAACGATAATATCTCAAGGACAACTGTCCTTTTCCCTTCTTAGACCCCTTTTTGAACTTCCTTATGAAGTATGCCAACACTTCAACTTCACTTTCTTCCTCATCATCATCCTCACTGGATGATTCTTCCTCTTCTTTATCTTCAAGTGTTTCATAGCTTTGAAAGCTGCCTCCTTTGATACCTTTGACGTTGAGGAGCTCTCAATTGACTTTATTCTCATCTCATATGCAATGAGATTGCACTAGAGATCATGCAGAGAGATAGAATTGAGATCTCTACTCTCCTCTATGGCTGCCACCTTTGAGGCAAACCTCTCAGGCAGAATTCTCAGAATTTTCTTCACAATAAATGAGTTCTTCTTGTTCTCCCCATGACTTCTTAGATCGTTTACAGCATCAATAACCCTGGTGAAGAACTCTTGGACTGTCTCATTTTTCTGCATTCTGAGAGATTCATATCTCTCCTTGAAAACTTGAAGCTTAGCCTCCTTCATTCTGCCATCACCTTCATAGACTTTATGCAATTTGTCCTATATCTCCTTGGCAGATTTGCAGTCCATAACTTTAGCATATTCAACATCTGTCAATGCTGAAATGATGACATTTGAGGCCTTCCCATTTATCTCAAACTGTCTTAATTCCTCTGGAGTTGGATCTTACCTTCTTCTGGAGGCTCAAAACCCTCCTGTACAGATTTCACCACGTTCAATCCCATGGTTGCAAATACCACCTGCATTCTCGCTCTCCACATATGGTAGTTGGTTTGTTGAAGATTGGAACCTTCTTGCTGTAAGTAGTGCTGGTGCTGGTACCGGCATCCATTTCTCAGTATGCTAAACAAGTTAAAACTTCTGGAGCTCTTCAAACTAGAACACAAGCTGTTAAGCTTTATCATGGTGAACTTGTGCTCTGATACCAATTGAAGTTCCCAACTTCACCCTAGGATCTACTAGTTTGTGATACTGAGAGGGGGGGTGAATCAGTATCACCACAATTCGCAATTTGCAAAGTAAGTGAACAATTTCAATCTCTTCTTAAAAGCGAACTCTTTCTTAGATTCGACTAAGGTAGATCTATTGCTACCTACTAATCACAATAGTCTCTAAAGTCACCTTTCAGAACCATTGTCTAATAGACAATTCGGATGTTCTTGTTTAGGTCTTCATTAGGTTATGGGTTGGCTGATACTTTAGTTGTGTTCATAACTCAATTCAAAACACAGAATATAAAGCAAATTAAGGACCACGAGATTTACGTGGTTCCGTCAACGTGATGTACATCCACGATGGTAGGGACTCTCCCCTTACTGAGACTATCCACAATACTTGAGATTCCAGTTACATAGATGTCTCAATCTTCTACTCCTTTCACTATTGCAATTTACTAGCAAGTACAATACAAAGAGTGTCACTTACTGTGTCTACCTTCTTCTAGCTGTCTTGCCTCTGTTGAATTGAAAGGTTGCTCACTCTGCACTTAGAAGTTCACCACAACGCCTCTAAACCTCTCTTGAAGAAATCTAGAAATATGTTAAGTTCTTTCTGATGCTTCGCTGAATTCCTTCTCTAAGTTGTCTCACACAGCTCCTGCTTTCAACTATCTCACGGTCTCACCC
>JAIRCJ010000708.1:0-12565 GCA_020883675.1 Bruguiera gymnorhiza | reverse complement strand
TCCAAGCTTCACACAAGATTTTGGACAGAATAACATTTACAGTTGTGCACCCTATTGAACAAGTTTTACTAAGGCCCAAATACAATAAGACTCCATATGAGCTATGGAGTGGGAAGAAGACAACAACCAAGTATCTTAGAATCTTTGGCCAAACCCATGTTTTGTGAGAGAACAAGGAGCAAAACTTGGGAAAATTTCATGCCTAGGTCAGATGAAGGCATCTTTATAGGATACTCAGCAAAGACAAAAGGTTACAGAGTTTTTCTGCATAAATTGGGAAAAGTGGTCACTTCCAGTAATGTGAGAATAGATGAAAACTAGAAAACAATGCATAATGGGAGAAGTTGAGGACAATGAAGAAGATGACTTTAAGATAGATAAAGAATCTGACCAACATGAAGAAGAGGGAAAGAAGTAAGTTCAGACTCAGAGAAGAGTGAGTCTGAAGATGAAGAAGGAGATTCTCTTGCAACTAAGACTATGTAGGAAAGAAAGACAAAGAAGACTGGACCAGTGCTTATCAAGAAAATTAGATAATAGGTGACCCATCAGCAGGAGTTACAACAAGAAGAAGAATTGTGGGAGCTATTGTTTTACTCTCATAAGTTAAACCTAATTTGTTGAAGAGGTTGCACAAGACAAAGCTTGGGTTAAGCTATCAATGAAGAGTTGGATCAAATCGAGAAGAATGAAACATGGGAGTTGGTCCCAAGACCCACTAACAAGAATGTCATAGGAACAAAATGGGTGTTTAAAATAAACATAATAAAGATGGCAAGGTGGTGAGGAACAAGGCTAGGCTGGTTTGCAAAGGCTACACTCAGATAGAAGGAGTAGATGTTGATGAAACTTTTGCACCAGTAGCAAGGTTGGAAACTATCAAAGTGTTCTTAGCTTTGGTATCACATAAGAGGTATAAAGTTTACCAAATGAATGTGAAATCAGCCTTTTTGAATGGGCTCCAAAAAGAATAAGTGTATATTGAACAACCCAATGGAGTACAAATCAGTGAGGATGAGACACATGTGTGTAAGCTGAAGAAAGTCTTGTATGGCCTTAAACAAGCCCCAATAGCATGGTATAGTAGGCTGGACGTGTATTTGAGAAGGTTGAACTTCATAAGAGGAATAGTTGATAATAACCTATATGTGTTCAACTCAGAGAAAGGCCAACTGATAACCATAGTATATGTAGATGACATCATCTTTGGAGGGGATCACTCTGAGCTATGCCAAGAATTTGCACAGAAGATGAGTGAGGAATATGAGATGTCATTGATTGGAGAACTGACTTACTTTCTTGGATTATAGATAAAACAGTGTGAAAAAGGTATTTTTATTTCTCAGACAAAATATGCCAAAGAGATTCTGAAAAAGTTTGGCATGAAGGATAGCAGACCTGTCGGTACCCCTATGCCAGTAGGCTACAAGTTAACAAAAGATCAGGAAGGAAGGAGTACAAGCCCTACAGAATATAGGAAGATGATAGGGAGCCTTCTGTACCTTACAGCATCAAGGCCTGATCTCATGCAAGCTGTGTGCATCGCCAGTAGATTCTAAGCTGATCCTAAGGAATCTCATGCGTTGGCAGTGAAAAGAATCCTAAGATACCTCAAGGGGACACTAGAAATGGGCTTGTGGTATCCTACCATGGATTCTGTAAAACTACGAGTATACACTGATGCAGATTGGGTAGGAAGTACAGATGACAAAAAATCAACCAATGGCTGCAGTTTCTACTTGGGTTCAAAGTGTGTTGCATGACTAAGTAGAAAGCAAAACAGTGTTGCTTTGAGCACAGCGGAGGCTAAGTATATGGCTGCTTGTGTAGCATGTACTCAGATGATATGGATGCAAAGACAATTGGCCGATTTGGGTGTTGAAGTGAAGTTACCAGTGAGTGTACTTTGTGATAATCAAAGTGCAATTGATCTTAGCAAGAATCCAGTTCAACATTCAAGGAGCAAGTATATTGACATCCGGTATCACTTTATCAGGGATCAAGTGGAAGAGGGCACAATTCAGTTGGAGTATGTTGGCACTAAAGATCAAATCTCAGATATTCTAACTAAACCTCTGTCCGCAGAGTTGTTTAAAAAGCACAGAATGAGTCTATTTGTGCAAATGCCTCCTCAAGCTTGAAGTTTAGGTGAATCCTCCATCTCTACTTTGTAGGTTTTTCAAATTTGTAATTGGTTGGCAAATGGGGAGAAAAGCAACAGTGTAGGGGGAGTGCATATTTAGGGGGAGTTGTAATCCATCTACTTCTGGATTATTACTCTAAGAAGATTATGAAGGACTGCTACATAATGGTTTTTGTTGTGAGTGTTGCCAACAATTACAAAGGGGCAGATTGTTGTTCCCACAGCCTTGTATGGGTTGTAATTGTTGTCAATTAGGGTTAAGTGTGCAAGAAAGTAAAGCCACATGGAAGAGCAAGAAAGTAAATCCACTGCGTAAGGGCAAGAACATAAATCTGCCACGTAAGCCCTCTTAGGGTTTCATGGAAGAGAGTATATAAAGGCCTTGGAAGACAAAACAAAAAAGGGGGGCCAACAAAATTGAATAAACAGTAACCTTACAACAACTAGCCAAAAAGAAGAGAAAATAATATACCAAAAGGGAACCCCACTGTTGGCAAAAAAAAAAAATGGAGAAAAAGAGGAGACAGCTGAAGGGGGGCTGAACGAAGAACAGAGGTCGAGAGGAGACGGCCGGAAAGAGAGCAGAATAGCAAGAGATCAGAAACGACACCATTGGGAGAGCAAACCAGAAACGTCACCACCGGGAGAGCAAACCAGAACGTACGACCTCCTGCAAGGAAACCAGAAACATGTCCTGCAAGCAAACCAAAAACGCACAACCAGTAAGAGGAGAAATAAGAAACAAACCTCCCGAAAGAGAAGACAGTAGATCTGGTATCTGTGAGACCACCCGGAAGAGAAGACAGCAGACCTGGTATCCGTGAGATCACCTGGAAGAGAAGACAGCAGACCTGGTATCCGTGACACCACCCAGAAGAGAAGACAGCAGACCAGAAGCGTGAGGCAGGCCGAAAGACGTGAACCAGAAAAACCAATAGTGTGAGGCAGGCCAAGAGACGTGAAACGACAAACCAGAAGCGTGGGTGTACGTCAGGAGATGGTGTGAGACCAGAACATGCAACAGCGTGACAGACCAGAAGTGTGAGGACAGGCCGTGAAACAGTAAGACCGTGCAATAGGAGACGGGTGAGACTGTGAGATGGTGAAAGCAGGAGTTGTGTGAGACAACCTAGAGAAGGAATTCGGCGAAGCATCGGAAAGAACTCAACGTATTTCTAGATTTCTTCAAGAGAGGTTAGAGAGCGTTGCGGTGAACTTCTAAGCGGCAGTGGAGCAGCCTTTCAATTCAACAGAGGCAAGACAAGCTAGAAGAATGGTAGACACAGTAAGTGACATTCTTTGTATTGTACTTACTTAGTAATTGTAATAGTGAAAGGAGCAGAATATTAAGACATCCATTGTAACTGGAATTCTCGAGTATAGTGGATAGTCTTGGTAAAGGAGAGTCCCTACCACTGTGGTTGTACGTCACGTTGACGGAACCACGTAAATCTCATGTGTCCTTAATTTGCTTTACGTTTTATGTTTTGAATTGAGTTGTGAATGCAGTTAAAGTATCAGCCAGCCGATAACCTAACGAAGACCTAAACAAGAACATCCAAATTGTCTATTAGGCAAGGTGTTTGAAAGGTGACTTTGGGGACTATTGTGATTAGTAGGTAGCAATAGATCTACCTTAGTTGAATCTGAGAAAGAGTTCGCTTTTAAGAAGAAATTGAAGTTGTTCACTTACCTGCGAATTGCGAATTGTGGTGATACTGATTCACCCCTCCTCTCAATATCACAAACTAGTAAATCCTAGGGTGAAGTTGGGAACTTCAACTCTAATAAGGTGGTTCCCCACTCCTATCTAGGGATATATGCTTCACATAACCTTGAAACTTGACATTGCTATTTATAATCTTCATCCATTAAAGTGTCTTTTATTCAATAGAGTCCATTACTTGTATTTTTGTTCAATTAACATATTCAAATATTAGATTTTTCACATATTATATTTTTCACACCAATTAAATCAAACGACATTAACAATAAATTTAAAAATGAAAATATTTCAATTTTTCAATTTTTATAATTTTAAAATTTATTAGGGATAAATGAATTGTCAATACTCTGTTGAATTTAAATTTTGCAATTTTCTAAATTGTCACCTTTGCCTCCACGCAATTTGAAATAATTTATATAATCTTCAGGCAAATTATTTAAGAAAAAACAAGAGCAAAGGATTGTAATAAGAAGGTTCTACACTCCCATCTAAGGATATATGCTTAACACAACATTGAAACTTGGGATTGCTATTTATAATATTCATCCACTAAAGTGTATTTTATGCAATTGAGTCCATTACTTGAAATTTTGTTCAATTAAGATATTAAAATATTGTATTTTTCTCACCAATCAAATCAAACGACATTAACAACAAATTTAAAAATCAAAATATTGCATTTTTGCAATTTTTAGAATTTTAAAATCTGCTAAGAATAAGTGAATTGTCAATACTCTATTCAATTTAAATTTTGCAATTTTCTAAATTGCCTCCTTTGCCTCAATGCAATTTGAAATGATTTATATAATCTTCAGACAAATTACTTAAGAAAAAGCAAAAGCAATAGACTGTAATAGGAAGATCTTGCACTTCCGTCTAGACATATATGCTTAACACAACATTGAAACTTGAGTTTGCTATTTATAATATTCATCTACTAAATTGTATTTTATTCATTTGAGTCCATTACTTGTATTTCTGTTCAATTAACATATTCAAATATTATATTTTTCTCAGCAATTAAATTAAACAACAATAACAATAAATTTAAAAATCAAAATATTTCAATTTTGCAATTTTTCAAATTTTAAAATCTGCCAGGGATAAATGAATTGTCAATACTCTATTGAATTTAAATTCTGCAATTTTCTAAATTGTCTCCTTTGCCTCAAAGTAATTTGAAATGATTTATATAATCTTCAGGCAAATTACTTAAGAAAAAGCAAAAGCAATGGATTGTAATAAGAAGGTTTTGTAATTCCATCTAGGGTTATATCCTTAACACAACATTGAAACTTGGGATTGCTATTTATAATATTCATCCACTAAAGTGTATTTTATGCAATTAAGTCCCTTGTATTTTTGTTCGATTAAGATATTCAAATATTGTATTTTTCTCACCAATCAAATCAAACGACATTAACAATAAATTTAAAAATCAAAATATTGCATTTTGGCAATTTTTAGAATTTTAAAATCTACTAGGGATAAATGAATTATCAATACTCTGTTGAATTTAAATTTTACAATTTTCTTAATTGTCTCCTTTGCCTCAATGCAATTTGAAATGATTTATAGAATTCTTGTCTTCAGACAAATTACTTAAGAAAAAGGAAAAGTAATGGACTCTAATAAAATAGTTCCCCACTCCTATCTAGGGATATATGCTTCACACAACCTTGAAACTTGAGTTTGCTATTTATAATATTCATCCACTAAAGTGTCTTTTATGCTATTAAGTCCATTACTTGTATTTTTGTTCAATTAACATATTCAAATATTATATTTTTCTCACCAATTAAATCAAACGACATTAACAATAAATTTAAAAATGAAAATATTTCAATTTTGCAATTTTTACAATTTTAAAATCTGTTAGGAATAAATGAATTGTCAATACTTTGTTGAATTTAAATTTTGCAATTTTCTAAATTGTCTCATTTGCCTCCACGCAATCTGAAATAATTTATATAATCTTCAGACAAATTACTTAAGAAAAAATAAGAGTAATAGACTGTAATAAGAAGGTTCTACACTCTCATCTAAGGATATATGCTTAACACAACATTTAAACTTGGGATTACTGTTTATAATATTCATCCACTAAAGTGTATTTTATCCAATTGAATCCATTTCTTGTAATTTTGTTCAATTAAGATATTCAAATATTGTATTTTTCTCACCAATCAAATCAAACAACATTAACAACAAATTTAAAAATCAAAATATTTCATTTTTGCAATTTTTAGAATTTTAAAATCTGCTAAGGAAAAATAAATTGTAAATAATCTATTGAATTTAAATTTTGAAATTTTCTTAATTGTCTCCTTTGCCTTAATGCAATTTGAAATGATATATAGAATTCTTGTCTTCGAACAAATTAGTTTCGAAAAAGGAAAAGGAATGGACTCTAATAACACAACATTGAAACTTGGGGTTACTGTCTATAATATTCATCCATTAAAGTGTATTTTATGCAATTGAGTCTATTACTTATATTTTGTTAAATTAACTTATTCAAATATTTTGTTTTTATCACTAATCAAATCAAAGAACATTAACAACAAATTTAAAAATCAAAATATTTCCCTTTTGCAATTTTTAGAATTTTAAAATTTGCTAGGGGCAAATAAATTGTCAATAATCTATTGAATTTAAATTTTGACAATTTCTTAATTGTCTCCTTTGCCTCAATGTAATTTGAAATGATTTATAGAATTCTTGTCTTCAAACAAATTACTTAAAAGAAACAAAAAGCAATGGATTCTAATAAGATGGTTCTGCACTCCCATCTAGGGATATATGCTTCACACAAGCTTGAAACTTGGGATTGCTATTTATAATATTCATCCACTAAAGTGTCGTTTATGCAATTCAGTCCATTACTTGTATTTATGTTCAATTAACATATTCAAATATTATATTTTTCACATATTATATTTTCTCACCACTTAAAACAAACAATATTAACAATAAATTTAAAAATCAAAATATTTCAATTTTGCAATTTTTAGAATTTTAAAATCTACTAAGGATAAATGAATTATCAATACTCTATTGAAGTTAAATTTTGCAATTTTCTGAATTGTGTCCATTGCCTCAATGCAATTTGAAATGATTTATATAATCTTCAGGAAAATTACTTGAGAAAAAACAAAAGCAATGGACAGTAATAAGGAGGTTCTGCACTCACATTTACGGATATATGCTTAACAAAACATTGAAACATGGGATTGCTATTTATAATATTCATCCACTAAAGTGTTTTTTATGCAATTGAGTCCATTACTTGTAATTTTGTTCAATTAATATATTCAAATATTGTATTTTTCTCTCCAATCAAATCAAACAACATTAACAACAAATTTAAAAATCAAAATATTGCATTATTGCAATTTTTATAATTTTTTAAATCTGCTAGGGATAAATAAATTGTCAATAATCTGTTGAATTTAAATTTTGAAATTTTCTTAATTGTCTCCTTTGCTTTAACGCAATTTGAAATGATTTATATAATCTTCAGGCAAATTACTTAAGAAATAGCAAAAGCAATGGACTGTTATAAGAAGGTTCTGCACTCCCATTTAGCGATATATGCTTAACACAACATTAAAACTTGGGATTGCTATTTATGATATTCATCCACTAAAATGTATTTTATGCAATTAAGTCCATTACTTGTATTTTTGTTCAATTAAGATATTCAAATATTGTATTTTTCTCACCAATCAAATCAAATGACATTAATAATAAATTTAAAAATCAAAATATTTCATTTTTGCAATTTTTAGAATTTTAAAATTTGCTAAGGATAAATGAAATGTCAATACTCTGTTGAATTTAAATTTTGCAATTTTGTTAATTGTCTCATTTGCCTCAATGCAATTTGAAATGATTTATAGAATTCTTGTCTTCAAACAAATTACTTAAGAAAAAGGAAAAGCAATGGACTCTAATAAAGTGGTTCCCCACTCCTATTTAAGGATATATGCTTCAGACAACATTGAAACTTGAGACTGCTATTTTTAATATTCACCCACTAAAGTGTCTTTTATGCAATTGAGTCCATTACTTGTATTTTTGTTCAATTAACATATTCAAATATTATATTTTTCTCACCAATTAAATCAAACGACATTAACAATAAATTTAAAAATGAAAATATTTCAATTTTGCAATTTTTAGAATTTTAAAATCTAATTAGGGATAAATGATTTGTCAATACTCTGTTGAATTTAAATTTTGCAATTTTCTAAATTGTCTCTTTTGCCTCTACACAATTTGAAATAATTTATATAATCTTTACGCAAATTACTTAAGAAAAAACAAGAGCAATGGATTGTAATAGGAAGTTTCTATACTCCCATCTAGGGATATATGCTTAACACAACATTGAAACTTGGGATTGCTGTTTATAATATTCATCCACTCAAGTGTATTTTATGCAATTGAATCCATTACTTGTAAATTTGTTGAATTAAGATATTCAAATATTGTATTTTTCCCACCAATCAAATCAAACGACATTAATAACAAATTTAAAAATCAAAATATTGCATTTTTGCAATTTTTAGAATTTTAAAATCTGCTAAGGATAAATAAATTTTCAATAATCTGTTTTATTTAAATTTTGAAATTTTCTTAATTGTCTCTTTTGCCTCAATGCAATTTGAAATGATTTATAGAATTATTGTTTTCAGACAAATTAGTTAAGAAAAAGGAAAAGGAATGGACTTTAATAAGATGGTTCCTCACTTCCATCTAGGGATATCTGCTTCACAAAACCTTGGAACTTGAGATTGCTATTTATAATATTCATCTACTAAAATGTCTTTTATGCAATTGAGTCCATTACTTGTAATCTTGTTCAATTAACTTATTCAAATCTTGTATTTTTCTCACCAATTAAATCAAACGACATTAACAATAAATTGAAAAATCAAAATATTTCAATTTTCCAATTTTTAAAATTTTAAAACCTACCAGGGATAAATGAATTGTCAATACTCTAGTAAAATTAAATTTTGCAATTTTCTGAATTGTGTCCTTTGGCTCAATGCAATTTGAAATGATTTATATAATCTTTAGGCAAATTACTTAAGAAAAAAGAAAAGCAATGAATTATAATAAGAAGGTTCTGCACCCCCATCTAGGGATATATGCTTAACAAAACATTGAAACTTAGGATTGTCATTTATAATATTCATCCACTAAAGTGTTTTTTATGCAATTGAGTCCATTACTTGTAATTTTGTTCAATTAACTTATTCAAATCTTGTATTTTTCTCACCAATTAAATCAAACGACATTAACAACAAATTTAAAAATCAAAATATTGCACTCTTGCAATTTTTAGAATTTTAAAATCTACTAGAGATAAATAAATCATTAATAATCTGTTGAATTTAAATTTTAAAAATTTATTAATTGTCTCCTTTGCCTCAATGTAATTTGAAATGATTTATAAAATTGTTGTCTTCAGACAAATTAGTTAAGAAAAAGGAAAAGGAATGGACCTAATAAGATGGTTCCCCGCTCCCATCTAGGGATATATGCTTCACACAACCTTGAAATTTGGGATTGCTATTTATAATATTCATCCACTAAAGTGTCGTTTATACAATTGAGTCCATTACTTGTATTTTTGTTCAATTAATATATTCAAATGTTATATTTTTCACATATTATATTTTTCTCACCAATCAAGTCAAACGACATTAACAATAAATTCAAAAATCAAAATATTTCAATTTTGCAATTCTTAGAATTTTAAAATCTATTAGGGATAAATGAATTTTCAATACTCTGTTGAAGTGAAATTTTGCCATTTTCTGAATTGTGTCCTTTACCTCAACGCAATTTGAAATGATTTATATAATCTTCAGACAAATTACTGAGGAAAAAACAAAAGTAATGGACTCTAATAAGAAAGTTCTGCACTTCCATCTAGGGATATATGCTTAACAAAACATTGAAATTTGGGATTGCTATTTATAATATTCATCCACTAAAGTGTTTTTTATGCAATTGAGTCCATTACTTGTAATTTTGTTCAATTAACTTATTCAAATATTGTATTTGTCTCACCAATCAAATCAAACGACATTAACAACAAATATAAAAATCAAAATATTGCACTTTTGATATTTTTAGAATTTTAAAATCTGATAGGGATAAATAAATTGTCAATAATTTGATGAATTTAAATTTTGAAAATTTCTTAATTGTCTCCTTTGCCTCAATGCAATTTGAAATAATTTATAGAATTCTTGTCTTCAGACAAATTAGTTAAGAAAAAGGAAAAGGAATGGACTCTAATAAGATGGTTCCCCACTTCCATCTACGGATATATACTTCACACAACCTTGAAATTTGAGACTACTATTTATAATATTCATCCACTAAAGTGTCTTTTATGCAATTAAGTCCATTACTTGTATTTTTGTTCAATTAACATACTCAAAAATTATATTTTTCACATATTGTATTTTTCTCACCAATCAAATCAACGACATTAACAATAAATTTAAAAATCAAAATATTGCATTTTTGCAATTTTTAAAATTTGAAATCTTCTAGGGATAAATGAATTGTCAATACTCTGTTGAATTTAAATTTTGTAATTTTCTTAATTGTCTCCTTTGCCTTAACGCAATTTGAAATGATTTATATAATC
Organism: Bruguiera gymnorhiza; assembly: GCA_020883675.1. NCBI lineage: Eukaryota > Viridiplantae > Streptophyta > Magnoliopsida > Malpighiales > Rhizophoraceae > Bruguiera > Bruguiera gymnorhiza. The sequence continues at coordinate 2,020 of JAIRCJ010000708.1, read as the reverse complement.
TTCAAGCAAGTTACTTAGGAAAAAACAAAAGCAATGGACTGTAATAAGAAGGTTCTACACTCCTGTCTAAAAATATATCCTTAACACAACATTGAAACGTGGGATTGCTATTTATAATATTCATCCATTAAATTGTATTTTATGCAATTGAGTCCATTACTTGTATTTTTGTTCAATTAAGATATTCAAATATTGTATTTTTCTCACCAATCAAATCAAAGGACATTAAGAATAAATTTAAAAATCAAAATATTGCATTTTTGCAAGTTTTAGAATTTTAAAATCTGCTAGGGATAAATGAATTGTCAATACTCTGTTAAATTTAAATTTTGCAATTTTATAAATTGTCTCCTTTGCCTCAATGCAATTTGAAATGATTTATAGAATTCTTGACTTTAGACAAATTACTTAAGAAAAAGGAAAAGCAATTGACTCTAATAACATTGTTCTGCACTCCCATCTAGGGATATATACTTCACACAATTTTGAAATTTGGAATTGCTATTTATAATATTCATCCACTAAAGTGTCTTTTATGCAATTAAGTCCATTACTTGTATTTTTGTTCAATTCACATATTCAAATATTATATTTTTCACATATTATATTTTTTTCAGTAATTAAATCAAACGACATTAACAATAAATTTAAAAATGAAAATATTTCAATTTTGTAATTGTTAGAATTTTAAAATCTGTTAGAGATAAATGAATTGTCAATACTCTGTTGAATTTAAATTTTGCAATTTTCTTAATTGTCTCCTTTGCGTCAATGCAATTTGAAATGATTTATAGAATTCTTGACTTTAGACAAATTACTTAAGAAAAAGGAAAAGTAATGAACTCTAATATGATGGTTTTGCACTCCCATCTAGGGATATATGCTTCACACAACCTTGAAACTTGAGATTGCTATTTATAATATTGATCCACTAAAGTGTGTTTTATGTAATTGAGTCCATTAGTTGTATTTTTGTTCAATTCACATATTCAAATATTATATTTTTCACATATTATATTTTTCTCTACAGTTAAATCAAACAACATTAACAATCAATTTAAAAATGAAAATATTTCAATTTTTCAATTTTTAGAATTTTAAAATCTATTAGGGATAAATGAATTGTCAATACTCTATTGAATTTAAATTTGGCAATTTTATAAATTGTCTCCTTTGCCTCAATGCAATTTGGAATGATTTATATAATCTTTAGGCAAATTACTTAAGAAAAAGGAAAAGTAATGGACTGTAATAAGAATGTTATGCACTCCTATTTAGGGATATGTGCTTAACACAACATTGAAACTTGGGATTGCTATTTATAATATTCATCAACTAAAGTGTACTTTATGCAATTGAGTCCATTACTTGTGATTTTGTTCAATTAAGATATAATATATTGTATTTTCTCACCAATCAAATCAAAGGACATTACCAATAAATTTAAAAATCGAAATATTATATTTTTGCAATTTTAGAATTTTAAAATCTTGCTAGGGATAAATGAATTGTCAATACTCTGTTGAATTTAAATTTTGCAATTTTATTAATTGTCTCCTTTGCCTCAATGCAATATGAAATGATTATATAATCTTCATGCAAGTTACTTAAAAAAAAAACAAAAGCAATGGATTGTAATAAGACGGTTCTGCACTCCCATATAAGGATATCTGCTTAACACACATGAACTTGGATTCCTATTTAAATATTCATCCACTAAGTGTGGTTTATGCAATTGAGTCCATTACTTGTAATTTTGTTCAATTAAGATATTCAAATATTGTATTTCTCACCAATCAAATCAAACGACCCTAACAATAAATTTAAAAAACAAAATATTGCATTTTTGCAATTTCTAAATTTTAAAATCTGCTAAGGATAAATGAATTGTCAATTCTTGGTTGACTTTAAATTTTACTATTTTCTAAATTGTCTCCTTTGCCTCAACGCAATTTGAAATGCATTTATATAATCTTCAAGCAAGTTACTTAAGAAAAAGCAAAAGCAATGGACTGTAATA
>JAIRCJ010000705.1:0-12573 GCA_020883675.1 Bruguiera gymnorhiza | reverse complement strand
TAGTTGATAAGGTGTTCTATTAGCTTTACAACTTACTGCTCTGCGGTTTTTGCCGGTAACAGGCTTCCCGAATAGAATGGAGTTGATAACTCCATTTGAGCTGGCCACCCTGTAAATGGAACATAATGCTCTTGTGCGATTCCGGATGTTTGGGACCTTGGCTGACGAATGAATTACATTTGCCCCGTGATTCAAATTGTACTGGACATTGAAATGTCTCAATGTGCCCTTTTCGGGCCTTTTACTTTAGATTCATTATATACGTGCAGTAGCGCTGTTAAACTATTAATGTTAACTCCTAGTTTCACGGAATTTTGTCTTGCTAAAAATCAGGGATATTATGAATATTTTTGGAAAATTTGTTCAATATATCTTTCTTTTGGGTGTTTTGAATTTCAATTGCGTGTATAATTTACAATCGTGGCTTTGGATTTCTGTCTATGCCCTGGTGGAGACTTAGTTAAATGAATTAATATTGTGTAGTGAGAGATGAGCCACCCGTCCACGAAATATTTCTCAATTTATTGCTCTGGGGTCAAATCGGCCAATAATTCCGCCATGATAATTTAATTCTGCAGGTGCCCTTTCAATGTGGAATTTTACCGAAAGCTTATTCGGGTAATTATTCTCTCGTATCTCTTTCATTGTTGTTTATTCATGGAAACTAGAAGAAAGCGGGACATTGGCAAAAGGAGGTGGAGTATATATTGTAAGCAGATATCCCTCCGTATCCGTAACGCTTAGAGGGGCAATTTATTCCCTCTGGTTAAGTTGCCATTCATCAAGGGTCAAGTTTGTCTTGCACTTCCGCCTCTTCTGCTTTCTGGATGGTTATTTGTTTTCTGTACAAAAAGCGAAAACACTGATGCCCTTTTGATTAAAAGATAGCCTGGAGCTGTTTCTTTTTTTTACTTTTTTTGGGGTGAAATCAAAAGTTCAAAAAGGAATGGAAGGGAGGAATCTCGACGGCCGAGGGCTGAAACTTTCAGAATTCTTTATCTTTCTCACTTTCTCGTCTTGTGTGTGTGTGTGTGTGTGCGTGTGTGAATGTGGCTTCGATAGAGAGAAGCAGAGAGACAGAAGCAAGGAATAAGATTAAAAGACTCGCTTTGAGATGTTCTAAATATTATGAAATTTCCAGTCGATAGCTTAATCGATGATTTGGTATGCCTATTTGTATTTAATTGAGATTCTAGTTTTTCTTCACTGCTTCTCATTCTGGATAAAGAAATAAATTAAGGTATGTATTTATAATTGAAAGTGTAAAAAAAATCAATTTAAATTCAAATAATATTAAATTGAAGATAACTTACATGTCATCCTTAATATTATATATATATATATATATATATTTTTTTTTTTTAATTTCACCCAAAAACAAAAACAAAAAAAGAAATCTAAACACGCCCTTGCACCCAGATAAGCAGCGTTAAAAGCAGAAGAGCCTGGTCGTTCCGTCACGAAATGCGGATTAATTTAACTTAAACATCACGGGGACAAACATATCACGATCAAGCCAAGACAACCAACGAGAAACCGAGATTACTTACAAAAACATACATAGCAAGCTTCTTCACTAAGAATAAAAATCAGTTACAGGACTACTATGGACACGACAACATGGCCGGCAAGACCAAAAAACACCAGCCGGCCATGGGCGATGTTGACGTACATCATTACATGCTATCATCAACATCAACAGCTAAAGATCTACCACTTGCCCGTGCAACTGCCAAAAACTTCATTGCAGCAGCCAAGTTAAACTTAAACCAATCTTCACTTGACAAGAAAAACAATTAGAAAAGAAAGAAAAAAATTGACACAATGCGTGAGTAGAGCACATAACACGGGAGAGTAATTATGATGTAATAATTAAGATAAAAGAGAATCCCAATCTATCTCATAAGAGGGATACTTGTGCAACGAGAAATTCCCGGAATCCACGTCCAGTGGAGCCTCCTCGCAATCCGGGAACGTCAGCTCCGACAGAGGCGACGATCTCGCCGAATCCTCGCTCTCGGTGATAGGCGGGGACGGCGTCTCGACTTTACAGCACTTGTCACCGACGACCTCCGGCTGCAGCTGCTCCGGCGCCGTGGCAGCCGCCTCCATCTGGGCTGTTTTCTTCCTGCTCGACGAGTTCGATTGCTTCTCAGCTTTCCCTCCTTTTTGTGAATCCGCCAAGCTTTGACAAATGGCTTGCAGCTTGGCGTCCACGGAGGAATGGAGAGGCTTGTACTCGCCAAACTCGCCCTCGATGTGGGACCCCTGGTGCCGGAGATTAGGGAAGTTGAGCCTAGCAAATTCTCCTCGGAGCTTGTAAGCCGCCTTGTCATAAGCCAAGGCCGCCTCCTCCGCCGTGTCAAAAGTGCCCAGCCAGAGCCTTGTCCGGTTCCTGGGGAGTCGGATCTCGGCGACCCACTTGCCCCAATGCCGCTGCCTTACTCCCCTGTAGAGCTTGGTAGGCTTGGGTGGCTGACCCGATTGCTTCATGGGGACGGGTTTCGGACCCAAGAAGTTCGGGCTGTGTTGGTAAGGAGGAAGAAGATATTGGTTGTCCAAAGCAAAATTATTCTGGTTTTGGAGAAGCATATGGGTCTGGATCTGATGGATCTGGGCATGGCTAGGTTCGTTAAGCCCAATCGGACTCGGTTGCAGAAGACCCGACGGGTCATTGATCGAGAACCCGGTTGAAAATGGGCCGGTCGTCGAAGTGAAGCAACCATCTGGGTAAAGAGAGTGCAGCTGCTGCTGCTGCTGCTGGTGGGGAAGGTAATTGCAAGGAGAAAATGAAGAAAAAGAAAAAGAAGATGATGATTCGGAGGGAGATGGGGAGGCTAATAATGAGGAAGCACTTTTCATAAAAGGTTCAAGTGCCTCCATTAACTCACCACCTCCATAAGATTCTGATTCAAGGCCTGCTCTGCTGTTGTACAGATCCATTCCAGCTGCCATGTTCTTTTTTTTTTCTTTTTTTTCTTCTTTTTACATTAACAAATATTAAATTTTCCACAAGATCAAGAATTAGACCTAAGAAGAAAGAAACCAAATAAAAACACAACTTGGTTCTTGTCCGAATTTAAAGAACGGGTTATTGTTCAAGAGACCAAAACGAAAAGATTTAAGCTTTACAAACAAGATGAAAACATAAAAAAGGATCAAAAGAGGTTTAGAAATAGACAACCCCTCTTGAATCAAAATTCCAGAAAACCAAACTTGAGGGACCCAAAAAAAAAAACCCCTTCAAGCTGATTCAACTTCAATAATAATAACAATAATAATAACAAAAGGAGAAAAGAAAATTTAAAAAAAAAAAAATACAAGCTATAAATCAGAAGAAAATTTTGAAGAAAAACCTGGATCTCGATTCTGAAAACACCTGGCTTTCTAAGAAATCCTTCTTAAGTTTGCCTTTTACCCATAACTTGCTTCCAAAAAACAAACCTAAAGGTACCAGAAAACCTGAAAGACAGATGATTAACAGAAAGGGATTCAGAGAAGCGGGGTGTAACAGAAAGAGGGGAGACTTCGTGCTTAGAAATCAGGAATCAAAGCGATCGAACTCTCAGGAATCACTCTTTTTCTTTTCTTTTTTTCTCCTCGGTGTTCTCTAGGGTGAACAACTCTCGGCCTATCCTGCTTGTGCCGAGTCGCCGAGGGTCGCTTTATATAGATAGAGGCCGCTAGGTGAGGACCAGAATTATCACTCTAAAACCCCATTTTGTTGTTTTCTATTTCTAGTTTGTAATGATGAAAAATTTTGCATTTTTTCTTCCTTATGATATGTTTCGTAATGGTTGTGATTTTTGTACTTTATTATTATTTTTTATTTATTTTTACTGTTTTATTATTTTTTATTTTTTAAAAATATTTTAAAATTATTTCTTTATATATAAAAAGAGAAAAGCGGTATGAAGAGAATGTAGAGAGAGTTATATATATATATATATATATAGGAAGAGAGAGAAAATATTAAAAAATATAAAAACAATAGAAAAAGAAAGAAAAATGTTGGAAAAGGATAATCCCAGAATAAGTATCTAAAGAGTAGAAATCTGTAAAGATAGTTAAGAGAAAAAAATAGTAATAATAATAATTTAATGGTCATTAAATTTAAAATTTAAAATTAAGGAAATTGTTTGTTTTTTATTTATTTTTATTTTAAATTTTTTTATATTCAAATAAAATAAAGAACAAGAGAATTTCTGACAAAGAAAAATAATTTAGTATCTGACTGGGGGAAAAAAAAGAGAGAGTAAAAAGACTCCAACCAGCCTTAATTAATTATTTGTTGAGTCCACTGTTGTTCACGAGGGCTTGGGACTTCCCCCAATTAACGACACGAGGCCAATCGATGAGCGACACGCGTACCTATTACTTTCGTGTCCATGGCAAGTTGAAGCTGTCATCGTCCTCGCTCGAATTATAATTTAACTTTTGTTGACTTTGCTTTGCGCGTTCACATTTTCTTTATGGAGGCTAATGCGACGCCATCAGTCAAACAAATTCCACGTTCCGCCATCCACATTAACCAATATTTCGAGTGAATATTTTACTTTATCATGTCTAAAAATATTAAATTTCACTTTATACCGAGTAAAATTATTTCTCACTGCTCGCTCGAAATAAGAATATTTGTATTAATTTAATTGAATTGATTTTGATATTAATTATGTATTCTTTCGAGATATTTTAGTTAATAAGCATTAGACCCGCATTTGTTAAAGAAAAAAGGTCAACCAATGCTAAGGGTGGAGTGCAAGTTAATCTAACGATTTCACTAATTTTTAGTAAGATAAGGTTGCGCGGAAGGTGAGGGGCGGTTTCCTTGTAATAAATGCAAGATGGCAGTTGATGAAACGGGTGTGGATTTGTGATTTATTTTAGTAAATTGGTTGCCAGCTTTCTTTGTAGGCTTGTGTTCTGGGAATTTTGGCAATAGTGGGTATAATAATAATAACAATAATAATAATAATAATAACGAACCTGTTCCCCATGGTGGGGGGGGGGGGCCAGCATATGCAACAGCAAGAAAATAAACCTAGCCTCGAGTCAAGAGAGACTAGGCTAAACCATTCTCTAATCCTGTTCTCATCATCCTTCCAAGTCCACCTCTCTCGCCACTGAGACCTTAGCATTGGTGATTAAAATTTGATGTTTCGTACATCTTTTCTGTATTTTAATGTGCATTATTTTCTTGACTTCCGAATCACAATTTATGTTTTTATGCGTTGGCATAGAAATTATTGTGGTTGACTAGAGCCTGTCGAGTATAGTATTATTATTTCCCCTTTCTGATCTCCTACTGCTCCTTTTTCCTATATTTTTATGGGTTTTTCAAAACGAAGAAAAAAAAAAAAAAGAAGCCCATCTCTCTGCTCGTCCTAGCATAAAAGATGTTGTGGCTCGAAGGACCGATCAAGGCTCAAAATATTTATGTGAAAATGCTGCAGCAGGCAGGAGCAGGTCGAGGGAGCTGTGATGGTTGAGCACTGGAGTTGGCTGACCGAGTCAGAGTTGTGTAGAAATGAATCTCGGGCTGTGTCGGCGGATGCCATGACCCGAACGCACGTGCTCCGGATTATGCTCTTCTTCTTTTTTTTTTGGCCTTTTTTCCTTTAATCTTTTCTTGCGATTTGATGTATTTTTTTGCATTTCTTTTTTATTTTCCCCATGTCTCATCAATCCTGAGATATCATAAAAGGATGACAGACAAACAAATGTCTAATTTTGCGTATTCTATATTTCTTCATATTATGATAAACGGAAGAAAAAAAAAAACAGTAGAAAAATTCGATGATATTCGGAGAATTATGTTGTCTAATTTTATTTAAATTAATGACGCAGATAATCGACTGTGAATTCAAGTCCCATGTCTTAACCGTATAATTAGCGAAACAAAGTGTTTCGATACAAAACAAATGAAAATAACACAGTGCAAAATCTGCAACCATTCAATCAAAATAATTGTATTAACTGATTTAAGGTTTTGAAATGCATTAGAATTTTAAAATTGTTAGATAATTATATTTTGATATCATTGTTAGAATTTAATTAATTTTAATGATGATAATATCAGATAATCGTATAAATATTTATAATTTTATTAAATTAATTAAAACATCAAATAATAATTAAAAATATAATAATATAAATATTATATTTAACTAATATGATTTTTATTAAACTTTTAATTAATTTTTATCATTTCCATCGTAAATTAACTTGGCTTTTTTACTGTTCACTTCTGACTTTACAGTTCAAATTTACTGTACATTCCATCGCATGGGTATCAAAAGAAATGACGAAGCATCTTAATTTAATTATAATATTTTTATTAATAAAAATTAATTATTTTTTAAAAAATTATAATTATATCTTATATTAATAATGTAATTTTAATTTATATTATAAAAAATATTATATTATATAATGAATACATAGTTAAAATATATACAAAATATTTATATTTTATTGATTGTATATTTATTAATAATTATGATGTAATTTTATCTCCTTAATTGGTGGCACGCAGCATCACCACTCAGTTTGACGCCTCAATCCTCCACGCAGTAACAAGTCATGAAAGTTAAGGAAGCCACCTAAAGACTGGAAAAGTCTTTCAAAACCGCCGCAGCTTCCAAGCAATTCAATGAGAATCACTGCGTGGAAGTGTATAAAGCTGCACTCGTCAGAGCACGAAGTTATGGCGGTTGCCAAAATAGAGAAAAACGGTCGTACCTCGTGAAATTATAATAAAAAAAGCAAAGGGAAAGAAAGAAAAAAAAACAAAAAACAAAAAAGAAGACGGCTGAGTTTTGAGCGTTGACTGACTGAAAACCGCGTGAGAGCAAAGGGACCCCCCACAAAATATGATAGAGAAGGGTCGCACCATTTCGCTTCCTCTTTACGCTTGTGCCTGTTCGTGCACCGTCAATTATTTATTTATTTATTTATTTGTTTTTTTTTTTTGGGGGTCTTCTTCTCCATCTTTACTTTGTTTGATTCCATATCATGAAAATTAAAATTTTTACTTCGGTCGATCCCAACTCTCAAATTTCCCTGCGTTTTAATGAAATTTCTTATATATATATATATATATATAGATATATCCTTCAATACAACAAAATTCATCTTTGAAAGGAAAAAATAAAAAATAAAAGAAGGTGAAATGTTGGGGTTTTGGTAAATATCCTTCATCTTCAAGAAGGTGAATGAGCTAATAAATTCCTTGTGAAATGTTGGGTCCTTGGCGAATATCCTCTTCTCATTCTCACAACCAAGAACCAAGGTGTGAAATGAAAACTACGCTACCCGGTACCCAGCCCTCCAATTCTAACTTCGTAACATTGAAGATTTTGCTCACAGAAGACTGGTTTTGCATGTGAAAATTGAATATTTATTTGCTAGTTACCCTGGCGATCCCTTTGAAACAAGCAAAATTAACCGTGTGAACGTGGAAATGGCGACGACCACGGAACACAACGCCGGGAATGAAAACTATGTGCGATACATGGGGAATCTACGAAGCACGTGCAGAGCTGACCCTGAAATTTTGAATAACAGAACACAAACCAAGATCAACTAGGTGCGATGCCAGACCCGCGAGAGAAATGTAGGCTTTTCTTTCCCATATTTGTGAATTTTGATTCCGTCGGCGTTTTTATTGGGCTGTAAAAGTGGGAAAATGGGCAGAGGCTGGGGGCGGTCCACGATTTTCAATGTTAGTAGTGCAAGAGCCTAGGAATCTGGCTTGGGATTGGTGTTTCCGTCTAGGTAGAGGGAGTCGAGAAGAAAGCTCGTGGGTACCGGGCATTGCCTAAAAGAAGAGATAAACCCCCCCCCACCCCTTTCCCCCGGCCATGCACGGTCTTATCTTCGACTATGATTCTATTATATTATTATTATATATAGAAGTGAATTCTCACTCCTTTCAGCGAGCAAGCTTCGGTCGCAGTAGGAGTGGGCTTAGCATCTAACGTTCTCGGAACCTTCCTTCTACAACCCTCGTAAGTTCCCCCGACGAAGGCAACATGAAAATGTTTGATTTGATGGATGGGCTTTCGAAACTCGATGAGTGGGGGCCATCTCTCATGTGCTTGCGTGTTATTTTAGCTTATTCGTTGTTTTCTGGTCCTCCTCGCAGGTAATAAAGCCGTAAATACTCTACTGTGTAATATATTAGAGAAAAATTAAGTGAGCTCTTCTTCAAGTAAAATATTTATTAAGTATATAAAAAATAAAATTAAAATTTTAAAAAATATATTATTATTATTATTATTTTTGTAGTTGCCGTATACTTTAAGAAATATAATCACGCAGTAGTAGTAGTAGTCATAACATTAAATAAGTTTGTAGGACTCTCGGGTTAAAAATGTGAATTGGGGTTTTCTTCGTGTAAAGCATCCACCTTTCGGGGGGCGGGATATTAAGCCAGGGTGGGAGGACAGCCCATAACAATGCTTCAAGCTCAATTTCCGCGTCGTTGCCCGAACCCAGGGCAAGCAGGGTTGGAACAACGAGAAAGATGGAATGGTCTTTTTCGGACTGGTTTCGCGTCAGTGCAGTCCAGGTACGTCAATCTACAAGGTTGGGTGACCTCACTTAATGACTGCTACAGTATATCTTCTTGGTTACGCTTTTAGGGGTTATGGAATTTTCTTGTAGGATAGGCATAGGTTTTTTACTAATTAGATCTACTTTAGTCGTATTTGAATTTTTTTTTTTTATAATTCAAAGTTTTAAATTCAACTTTTAGTTAGTCTATATCATTTAAAATTTTTTAATAGATTTAAGTTGAATTTTATTAACAATAAAAATACTTTAAAATTTTTTATTACATGTTAAATATAAAAATTTTAAATTTTGAAAAAAAAATTATATATATAAATAATTTAAATTTAATATAAAATTTTAATATAATTTTACTTAATTAATTGTTTTAATTGTTAAATAAATTAACTATAATAATAATAATATTATTATTAATTATAACAAATTAAATATTATAATAACAAAATTATCAATTATAACTAATAATAATAATTATTATTATTATTTTAATATTCATTTTTTAAGAATTTAATATGTTATTATTATTTTAATTATCTCACTTATGAAGTGAATATTAATAAACAAATATCATATTTTATAAAAATAATTATCATAATTTATTATATTATAATATTATACTTGTTGATGTAAAATTATTTTTAAAAATGGTATATTTATATTTGCTTTAAATTAATACTATTCTATAAGAATGGTATCTTATTATATTGTAGTAAAATATTTACAAAATTAGTTATAATTATTAATTATAATATTTATTTTTAATATTTGTTTTTATGAGAGTTCAATAAGTTAATATTATTTTTGTTATATCAATTATAAGATTCATACTAGTAAAAAAAAATTATTATATTTTTTTAAAAATAATTATCATAATTTACTATATTGTAATAACATATCTATGAAAAAAATTATTTTTAAAATAATACATTTATACACTTCAAATTGATAATATTTTAAAAGAATTATCTTATAATTTTTACACTATAATAATATATTTATAAATAAAATTATTTTAAAAATAATACATTTATGCGCTTTATATTAATATTTTCTTTTACGGGTCTATTTATTTTACACCTATTTACAATTTTTTAATGTACTTTTTTTACCAATAGAGTTCTCCTGTATTTCAGCCAAAGTAATGTAAATAAGTTGGGTTTTGGGTTTTTCTTGGGACTCTGGAGTGAAAGAAGTAGATATTGTCATCCCGTTGTTTAATATTCATCTCAAATTGGAAATCTATATCGGGTAGCAACACTCCTGAGAGCCAAGATGTTGCACATTAGAATTCTTTAGCTTTGAACCCACCAAACCCAAACAGAAGGTAAATTTCCATAACGACGGGGAGCTTTGTGGAATGTCACAGAAAAGAGAGCAACATCGTATGCATCTTAAGAATTTCAGGCCCTAACATTCTTGTCCTCTTCCTTTTGTTTAATTCTTTTAATTCCCTTTTGTCATCCTTTATCCTCGTCATTCGCCCAACATCATGCCGAACAAACTAAAAGAATTGCCAACAATGAATAGCTTCTAGATCAGAGGATTATTGTGTCGTGTAACAGGCCCAGCCCGCATGGCAAAACATACTTAGAAAACACACGTGTACCATAATTTGCTTGTCTATACCGCGCCCATTCTTAATTATTGTTAACCGAGCAAATGTCATAGTTTCACAAATAATCAATAATTAAATATCCGGAATTACAAAAATGCGGGGAAGTATGCCAGCCCTTCCTTTTCTCCAAACACCATACAAATGGAAATTGAAACTCTAGGCTGATTGTAGACTAGTCTGTCCTTACCCCACAGTGCTACAGAACCCAGTACGTGGAATTGTTCAAAATCAATTGAGATGGGGTCTTAATTTGCCGACAACACGTGCTCTTTCTTTCATTTTCTCCGGACGCGGATTGACCAGAAATCCAGTACGTGGAATTGTTCAACGTTAATGAGATGGGGTATTAATTTGCCGACTACGGGTGCTCTTGCTTTCGTTTTCTTCGCACGTGGATTGATCAGAAACCCAAAACGCAGTGCGTGGACTGTTCAACGTCAATGAGACGAGGCATTAATTTGCCGACAACGGGTGCCCTTGCCTTCTTTTTCTTTGCACGTGGATTGATCGGAAACCCCAGTAAGCGGAATCGACACCATTCAACGGATTGGATTTAGGACAATTGTTGGCACTTAAATGCGGCTAGGCTAGCCTGTTGTGCCGATGTTAACGTTAATCGACGGACATTCTCCCGTCCTTCGCTGATGGAAACATTAGTGCTTCCCAGTAGTAGAAGTACCAAAAATTGTCCCTTCAGTCGGCCAACTGAGTATTTTATACCATCCAATTTGCAGATAACATCCAAGGCTATAGCATTGAACGTTGAAACATACGACAAGGTGCAAATGGACCATCCATGCGTACGTTTCTCTGAACAAACCTTGAATGAGTCTGGAGGCCACTATGCTCGGATCTACTTAATGAAATGTAAGGGAATTTATAAAAGATGCATCTGTTCCTATGATTTTTAGGGATCTACTCTCAAATATACAGAGGAACTTTCCTTAATATCTTCTCTTTGTTTTTTTTTTTTTGGGGGGGGGGTTTGGGTACATGATACATCGGAATAGGAGCAACTGATATAACAAAAAATTTGTTATGTGTTCCAATTCTGCCGGCCCCCCAGAAAAAAACAACCAAATCAACCTAACAGAAATAGTTATCCGACTCAAGATACCCCCGGGCCTACCCTGGTTTGACAGGTTCATGAGATTCCGGAGACCATACTGGCCAACCGAAACCCCTTTTAATAATGTACAGTCCCCATTAGCTGCCAACCCCCCGTCAGAGAGATTCAGGAAGCCTAGTTTTCTACCCATACCTCAATTAACTAGAATATCCGATTCCAAATACGAGTTGTAAGGCCTTCCTGTGTTGAACTCTAACAAGCTACCATAAGTGCGGTCCAGCAAACCCCAATGAAATAGAGCCTCTGGTCCGGGGCTGAACGATATGCCAGCAATCTCCCCAAATAAATCGATTTCCTGGCACTTGACATAGCCAGTCTCTGTATCAAAGATGTGAACAAAGTCAGCAGGCTCAGCCATAGCCAGAAACCGGCCATCAGAGGTGAACTTCAGAGCTCTTATGGCACCAATATTTCCTTTCAACACAGCCAGGGAATTGGACAGATTCCTTATGTCCCACAGCCTGCACGTGGTGTCTTGGTTACCGGTGGCCAAAATTCGGCCATCAGGGTGCCAAGCCGATGCAAATGAATAGTCCAAATGCCCCTCGAGGCTAGAAGTTATTTTCCCAGTACTGGCATCCGCAATCAAGCACTCAGAACTGTCCCCAAGGACTGCTACCAGTTTACCATCTGGGCTAACAGACGTCCTCTGAGAAGCACAACTAAAATAGAAATATTAGCATGGGGAGAAACTTTGAAAAGAACTTCATAATCAACTCTCAGGAAATATGCTTGTGCTGAAGGCTACTCACGTTCACAGACCAGTCGAAGGAGAAACAATTTAAGCAAGCGAAAGTTCCAGCATCAAAAACTCTAACTTGAGCATCATTGTTGGCAGTCATAATTCTCAGCAAGCCACTGCAAGAGGATGGTTCAGCGTCCTTTTCAAAAGCAAATGAGGGATCCCAATTTTAATTTGAGGACAGGTTCCTTACTTGTGGTTATGGTATATATCCACTGCATTGGTAATGGCATTGTCGTCTGCAGTAATCTTTGCACAAAATGCAACTCCGGGCTGATTCAAATACTGGCCAAATGAAAGAAGCCACCCCAGATGAGGAAAGGAATTAAAAGCAGTATGTTATAAAGGAGGCAGTGCGCATGCAGACACTTTGGTACCTTGCAAATAAGCTCTCCTTGAAAACCACCTGCCACCAGTAAGTTTTCTTTAACAGCCATAGTGCTTATTTGTACCCTGGACAGTGACTGTGACAACAATCCTGGCTGCTTCTGTTTTGAGAAAAAAACAAAAAAG
>JAIRCJ010000704.1:0-12574 GCA_020883675.1 Bruguiera gymnorhiza | reverse complement strand
GGTGAAGCATGTGCCCTACTTACCTTGTGCATATTGTGCCCTCCTTACCTTTGTGCAGAAATTACAATTAATTAGAAGAATTAGTAGGTATCTTTATATTTGAAGCCACAATTCTACATTTATAGGTGTTGAACAATGGAAAAATTAAAATTTTTACCTTGTTTAAACTTGTTTGTTGGATGGCGCAGGGCAAAAGTCAAACAACATTAAAATCTTGGTGTCCTTGTTTGTCTTTTGTGTGTTGCTTTATTGTCAATTTCTTTGCTTGCCAATATGCTTTGGAATGTGTCACCATGCTAATTTTGTTTGAATTTTCTGCATTTTTTCTGAAACAATGTCTTATTAGTTGCTTCTCCTGAATGTGTAGGTACCTGCTTACTTAGAACCTGGTGAGGAAATAGTTGTCAATACTGACGACAACTCTTATGTTAGCAGGTGAATTCAAATTGTATGATTTGGAGATTTCGTCAATTCTCATTCATTGACTCTTGTAATCCTTGATTTGGCTTCCTCTTGATAATCACTTGGCACATTTAGCATCTTTTGGATGTCACATTGCTTTAGTGCATCCACATGAAGGTTCAGCAACTATTTATGTGTGCAAGCATTTCCATACACGCTCCCATTCAGAGCTCTTCTTTTTCAAAACAATAGGATACTTTGCTTCTGAAGGATCAGGGCATACCAGCTACTGGTGCTGTTTTCTTATGTGGTTCTTTTTGGCTTATTGCCAATAGTACTGTACTTGCTTATCAAAATCATAAATTGGATATTTAGTGCTCCTTTTATTCTTTTGCTGGATTTAGTAAAAATTAGAGATCTCAATGTAAGCTTTCTCAAAAGTTGACTTATTGCTATGATATTATATTCCCATTAAACTCTAGCCATAAGTTCTGTTTACTTCCTAGATCTTTGGAATGCACAAATTCTGATTAGGCCTTTGTGTAAGTTACTATCACTGTATTGAAAAGGAAAAGATTTCAAATAGATCTTCTTGTGGTCATCTTTGTTTATTGTTTTGTTTTCCATAAGTTTGCAATTTATTCCATCTAAAAACACATTTAAGTGGAATGTCTTGAATGCCATGAAACCATGGATGTTACCTGCTCTCCTTATAGTTGTTAAGTTTGCCTATAGTTCCTTGTGCTTGATCCTTATTGAACTCCTTAAGAGAATCATCGGTTTCCTCATTAGATGTGGCCAAGCTGTCAACTTCATGCCTGTGCTCGAAAATCCTAATATCCTATCAATATCTCCCCTTCACCTGGCTCTAGCTCCTAGTAAGATTTTCTAAGGCATTGTACAATGCATCCTTCAAATTATCACCATCTTCAAATATCACCCCATCAATCTATAACTTGTTCATTGAATGTGCAATGAAAATTTGCCATTCCATCAGTTGCTTTTCACATTAAAATGTCACCTAGGTTCAGGATTTTGTCATCATGCCTATTGAAATGCTTTAATATCCTTCTTGCATTTTTTCCATTGCAGACACTAGCATCCTCATTTTTTATGTTGAAAAGCAAATGAAATTTAATATGGGGTGATTTTTCAAGCTATTGTCTACATGGCGTGCCTTCTAAGCTGAGTTGATCATACATAAATTGATTGTTTTATTGGGCACTCTGTACTTTTCTCTGAGCAGCAAATTTGTATCATGTCTGCTAAAGTTACTAGGCTTAATGGTTATCCCTTGAGGTGGAAAATGGCAGCTTCACTCATTATCTCAATGTATTGCTAATTTGTACTTTATTTTTTTCAGGGCCAACAAATGATTTTTTGCCCTCTGCAGCTTCACTGTGAGTAGCAGAAAACATCATAGTAGAAAACTGGATACTGGTTTTAGTTTCCTGTTTGAATCTTAGAATGATATTCTGGTATTTCCCTTTCACAATGTGAGGTTAAAAGCAAAAGGATATTAGGCTCATAATATCTAAGGAAACACAAAGCGAAAATGGCATTTTTCCCATTGAACAAGGTTGAAAAGGACAAAGCTGAAAAGAGTGCCCTACATTGATTCTCTCTAATTTTATTTTTACACATCTGTGAAAATTTTGGTTGAGTAGACTCTCTCTCTCTCTGTGCTTGGTATTCTTCTCTTTGGCAATGTGTTATTCAAGCACGTTCAGGACGACAGTTAGATCCAAGATTCTTGGAATAGGATAGCTTATAAATAATGAACCTTTGGAATGGTTTTCTTTGATTGAAATAGATTGTGGATTGCCTTGCAGATTATTATTTGGCAGAAACAGTGAAATCCTGGAAATTATTAATCGCAAGTTGAGGCCTGATAATGTACTGTGTCAACGTAGCTCGGATGCACCTAATGTGCGCAATTTCATCTGCCACTTGTACCGACCGTAAAACTTAAGAAATGTGGTCTGCAAAGTTAAACTAAACCAATAAAAAAAAAGAGGAAAAAATAAAATCCTAACAATCTCTAGTAAGAAGTAAAATGAAATAGAAAAGATACAAACACAGTAAGGTATTTAACAATTAGCGGGCAACCACATAATGTATCAAGCAGCTTACCTGAATGGCCTCTGTATCAATGGTTGTGGTGATACCAAGGCACTTGGCAATCTCTGCCAAATCTGCAACCAGAGAAAATAGTTGCTTTCAAAAATTCATAGTGTCAATATGACGAAAATAATGTGCACTAGTACCCATTTGATATTTTCCGGAAGCAATTTTTTATCCTGGAACACAGATAGGCTTTGAGCCAAATAAATGACTATCGCAAGGAGGTAGAGAATATCAGCAAGATGCACCGAGCAAAGAGAAACAAATACGTTCTGCCTCCAAAAGAATAAAATTTCCATTTCAGCTCTGTGTTCAAAATACATTCACTCCTCATTCTTCCTCATTTTGGAAGCAAGCAAACAATTACATAATGTACAAGCAAAACGAAAAGCACCATTTTACTGATCATAAAACAATTGAAACACTATGGTGAGTGAGAGAGACAAAGAGACAGAGAAGATATCAGTGGATACGAGCAGTCTGTTCATCACGATCCATGGCATCCCCCTGTAAGTTTTGGTGTGAGAATGGTGATTTATCACCCAATAGCCTGCAGTTCACATATATGAAGAACTTCAACTTTCATTCAGCCTAAAGTTGTCCGCTTGTGAAAAAGGTAGAATTACCCCCATGTCAAATATCCTTGTATGTCTCACAATGAAACTGTTGTCTCAATTCAGCTAACATACCCCATTTATTTCTCAATCAAATTTCAAGTCTTTCATAAATTCTTTTTTCAACATATTCTTCACAACAAAGGTGTAATCACATTCCACAAACTTGCTGATAAGGATCAAATCTTGAAATCAAAAGGGCAAGATAGAGGCAAATAAACTAAACAGATCATATCACATGGTTATCAGAACCAAAAAAAAAAAAAACCGACAAGATCACAACTTTACACCCAATTATTCACTGATTCCCAAACAAACTTTCTGTTGGATTGCTCAAAGTAGAGAACACAAATAGAGATGACAGTGAACCGCAAGATTGACTCTCCTGCGTGTTTACACTGTTCAAATTTCCGGCATTTGCTACATTTGTTTGGGAAGCATTTAGAACAATTAATTCTCGGGCCAAAATTGCTTTAAAATAGAACAAAATGGCGAGAAACAATTCATACAGTCAACCCCAATCAAGTTGCGAATTCAGGATTTTTCGTTGTTGTTGTTATTGCTACATTGGCAATCTATGAAAACCCAAAACTGAGAAATTCACATTCACTAGGCTACTTAAAAACCCAAATGCAGAACAGAAGGAGAGGGGAACAAAAGGCAGCATAAAAATGTAAAACAGATACCAGAGTCTTAAAAAGATCGAAATTTTCCACTTCGGTGCTTTCTTTTCCCCACATTTTGCCAGAAACCCAACAAGCCAACAAAGAAATGAGTAGCAAGAATAACGAAAATTCAACCCAAAATACAGAAAGAGAGAGGGAGGGAGGGAGAGAGAGAAACAAACTATTGAAGAGGAGCCATTCGAGTAGGGCGTAGCGCTCCGTGCTGGCGAAGAGGAGAGACTGAGCTGGAGCACTCGCTCTTGGATACTTCCAGCTTCCCGAATTTCTTCTTTACCCCATCCCCCTCTCTCTCTCTTACAAGTTTCTTTTTTTTTTTTACTTCGATTTTAATTTATTTTACAGTTTTAATTTACCCCAATTCAACTAAAGATTGAGGCTTGTTGTCAAAATTTTAATCTCTTTTGAGTACTTTAAAGGGTTTTTTCAAAAGACAAAAAAAAAAAAAGCTATTTAAGTGCAAAAGATATTAACTATTTTTTATATATATTAATATTAAATTAATATTAACATCTTAATTCAATCTTTTATTATTTAAATAATAATAATTTTATAAAATTTTTCTGTCTTCCAAAGATGGTTTATCTTTTTCCGATCAAGAATGGAGTGAATATTGTGTACAAGTACGTGTAGTCACACGCAAATCAATTATCAAACTTGAAGCTCATAGAGCCACTTAAAATTGCATATTTTGAAAGGAAAGTGCAACTTGTACAATTTGTTTGTTCCTTGATCCCTTCAAGAAAATTTTCTATGTTTTATTAACATGTTTTGATCCTCGAAGTTTAAAAATGGACATGAAATTTGAATGGTAAGGCTTGGATTTTAATTTTTCATTTTTTTTGATACATAAAAATTAATATTTATACCTTATCATTTTAATTTGAAATTTTAAATTGGCCCTAAGAACTTTTCTCGTAGCTAACTGGCTAAGTTAATTAGTTAATTGTCCATTTCTATATTAGTAGATTTTAATTTTCACTGATTGATATTTTAGATGATAGAAATCAATAAATAGTATGTTTGAGATATGATATATATTATCCCTTAAAATACTAATATTAGTGTTACTGTAATTGTTGAATTAACAATTTAATGGAAAAAATTGTGAATACTTAGAACTATGTGACATCACAAACTAAATTTACTCATAATAATTCAATCAAACAAGCTATTAAAAATACGTCGTTTCCAGTTGTTTACAAGTGTTTGATTTGGTGTCATTTGGTTCTTTCCGGCGGGTCTTGTGGAGGGCATTTGTTCAATTGGTTTCTTGTAAGATTGATTTTTTTTTTTCACGATAATATTTGTTTTATATGTTATAAAAAAAAAAACTCCAAGAAAGACTCCTAACCCAGATTCAAAATCGATGTAAAAGATTTAAATAGCCTTAAACAAAAAGTAATATAAATTAATATTATTTTATTACTTTACTTATGAGGTATATACTAGTAAAAAGAAGATTTGTTGTATTTGAGAAAAATAATCGTTCATAAAATATTATATTGTGATAACACATAAATTAAGACTATAATATACAACTTTTAATATTGAGAAATATAGTAAAAGAAGAATTTCTATCACCTTAGGCGATAAGTTGTTGCCAATACTCGACATAAATGTTCCACATGGTATACTTCAAGCCCCTGCATGACGTGTTTCTAATTACGTCTTACGTATTCGTTTGCACATGATTCGATTAACTTGTAATAGAAGGAGTTAGATTGAGATTCAGTGTAGCATGACTTGAACCTTGGGGGAGGGGCCATGTATCCCTTTACATCTATGCCCCAAAGAAGGCCTTTGCATCTTGTCAAAGATGTGATTGAATGAATGCATCACGTAAAATTATAACTAATTAAAATATATAATATTTATATTTATATAATTTAATATTTTTATTTAATATAAAAATTAAATCGTATTTAATTTATATTATCTCTAATATTACTCCTCTGCAACACTAAGATGATCTTCGTGCTATCTATTTGTTTAATCAAATAATAGATTAGCAAGAAAACTAAAGAGGGAACCTTAAAATTACTCTTCGAAAAAACAAGGCAAGAAGGTTTTCAATTACAGCCTTTGCATTCGGAAAAAGAGTTTCTTAATCACAAATCAGAAAAATTCTTCCCAATCACAGCTTCCCATCAGAATGAGAAAGTAACTGGGAAAACGTAAGAATAAAGACAGTAAACTTTTTAAATCTATTATAGAGTTTAGTTTATCACTAAATCCTTTTAATGCTTTTTATTAAATATGAGATCCATAAATTTTGATGAATGAGAGACTACATCAGACCAAACTCTCAGTTAAAGTGCAACCATTCAAATACTGTCTATAAAATTATATCTATAGCTTCTCTCTCTCTCTCTCTCTCTCTCTCTCTATATATATATATATATATATATTTATTATTATTATTTTTTTCTTTTTGTGGTGAATAGGGGCTTTGTTATTTTCCCTTAACCTGGTGACATGTTGTTTGTTGAGCACATGGTGAATGATTGAATATGGTATTTTAATAATTAAGAATTTAAATTTATATTTTAAAAATTTTAAATTTTAATATTAAAGAGAGATTATGAACGAAGCTTCTCTCTTTGTCTTCCTCTTTGTTGTTTTGGCGGAACGGCTGGAGGCGAAGCCAATTGATTTATGGCACTAGTGTGTGGAGAATTCGTCATGCACGTTGGACTTGTCCTCTGGGTTGAATCTTTATTATTATTATTAATAATTAATTAATTAATTAATTATAATTGAAATTCAAATCTAAGATTTTAAATTTTATAAACAATTATAGCACAGGAGTTAGATTTGAATTTTGTGATGGTAAGAGAGCAGAAAGTGTGCCCATAATAGCCCACTCAAGTCACCAAAAGATTAAGTTTTTATATTCTAATATTGTTTGGGTTAATTACATAAAAATGTATCAATTTTATGATTTTTTTTTCAATTTTTCAATCTCATTATAAACTTTAATCTTGTAACAAATTTTTTAATGAAGGAATATTTTATTACAATTTTAGAACAATTTTAAGTTAGCATCCTCTTTTTCCATATAATATATATAAATTTATATAATATGAAAAAATAAACATATTTCATATATAGACATATATATATATATATATATATACACATAGTACATGTCCTAATAGTATTCATATCATAATATTTTAAAGGTTGGTGTATCTTGGGATTTATATTGTGGCTTATAATATTATTGTTAATTTTTTGTGGTATTGTCTCCATTAAAATTTATATTACCTACACAATCACTATTTTGCATTTAGGTCCATGGAATGAACAAAATTAATGGACTTGATTAACAAATTAATTCACATGCACGAGAACTTTGCCCCCACTAATCAACATTTTAAAATTTTCATTGATATGATTAAATAGATTATAAAAAAGTTAATAAGCAAACACATATAAATAAAAGAATTTAAACAAATAAATGAAAATGTATAAAAATTGATTTTTTTTTGTGTGTGAAAAAAACTAATGAAATAAAAATTAAGACTAAATGCCTCTCTCTTAGGGCTTTCATAATCTTAAAAACGTGAATAATAATCAAACACCTAATTGACAAGAATAAAAAATTTCTCTCATCAAGGAGACCTTTTACAAAACTTTTTTTTTTTGTTTTTGGGATTAATTTGGTTTTTATAGGAAGTCTATAATAATAATAATAATAATAATAAATAATCACAATAAATAATAATAATAAAATTTTTATCAAAAGGAGGCATATTTGAATTGAGTAGCTCCTCAACTCATTTGATCCAAACTGGTTTCCTCAAAGCGCCCACCGCCAAGCGCGGTCGTCAATCAATAACAAGCGGCAGTGGAACTACTAGGGTTAAAAGAAGTCGTCACCGTGGCCGCGGCCGCCAGCAGAGTTTTCAAGTAAGCGGTGAGCCCGCCGCTGCAACCCCATACAAACCAAAATCCGTCCGGCCGGCGACCGTCGAAGAGGAACGACGTGCAGGAGCAGCCAGCCACCGTGCTTCGTCACCCGTATCGTGATACCCTCCTGCCGTTACCACAGAAACTCAGGTAAGTCCGAAACACTTAAAATAATGTCCATCAGAAGCCATTCCCATCAACCCCACCAAAAACCCTAAATCTTAAGCTAGCTAGCAAAACAAATGACGAAGCATTGTTTCTTTCTTCGTTTTTTCTTGTTCCTCTGTGTGTGTGTGTGTGTGTGTAGAATCAAAATAAATAGTGAAGAAAGGACCCATCCCAAAAACAGCAATACAAAACAATGGGGAAGGCGGGGGCAAAGAGAAAGGGGGCGACGCAGAAAGCCAAAGAGAAGGACAATGGAGAAGAAGCCGGAAAGGCCTCTCCTTCTTCTTCTTCTTCCTCTCCACAGCGACAACCGCCACAAGAAAAGGGTAACGACAATCCCCGACCAACGAGAGCACCTAAGCGGGTCAAGGCCTCCAAACCCGATTCTCAAACCCAGTACTTTGATGACCACCGAAACTTGGTACTCCCTCTTTCCCTTTGTTGGTTTATACACGCTCCAGCCGTCTTTGCCGTCGTGTTTCCCTTTTTCCTTCTATTTCATTTTTGCTTGTTACGTTGATGGTATGGGTCAGTAATTGTAAATGCAGCGGTAAATTGATCTTTCTTTTTTTTTGGCTTTCGGTGTAGGAAGATCTGTGGACAGCAGCATTCCCTGTTGGAACAGAGGTTAGAAAAATAAAAGCTAATGAAAAAAAAAAAAGTTTCAAGCTTTGTCCTCACTCGTTTTTTTTTTTTTTTTTTTTTTTTTAAATTATGGAACCAGTAATGTTTGCTTATTATTTATGTATGAATATATTTTTGGTATCATACTTATGATACAGTGGGATCAGTTGGACAAGGTCTACCAATACAAATGGAATTTCTCTAATCTGGAGGTGAGCTATCAGCTTTGGCAATGGGATCATTCTTTTTATAAGCATGTTTTCTTTTGATACAACTGCTTTTCAGGAGTATCAGTGTTAGCTCGTATCTCAAGTTCATAGTGGCATTTATAATTAGCACTCTCTGACTCTGTGCAGAATGCATTTGAAGAAGGAGGAATTCTGCATGGCAAGAAAGTTTACCTCTTTGGTTGTTCAGAGCGTAAGTTATCATCAATTACCTTTCTATTTTTTTTTTTTTTTTTGGTCCCCTTTTCCATCCAATGTTCATTTAATTTCCATTTTGTACCTTTTTTTTCTTCTTGTTTTTATTGCAGCCCAATTGGTCCCTTTTAAGGATGAACAAAAAGTAACGCACGTGCCTGCTGTGGTGGCAGTAAGTCTATCTTGAACTACTGGTTTTTTCCCTGTGGGTGTGGACAGTCAAGCTAAATGTAAATTTGAACTTTGCTGCTTTTCGTGTAGTGAGTATTGCCTATGAAATGTGCAGATGGTTTGGACTTTCTTAATTGCTTCATACAGTTTATGGATTTTTGGTTCACGTCCTTTTATTTCTTGTGCTTTTGTTCAAGTAATGTTGTCTTCTTTATGCATACTTGCTTCAAGTTCAATTATTCCTGTTTTTGCGTCTTTGTTTTGCCTTCACATAGTCATGAATTGGTAGGGTCAGATCTATGGTGAATGCCATTGCCAGATGTACAGTGTTCTTGTAGATAAGTTGTTTAGCCGCTCCATTTGGTGCAGTTGTCAAAAATGCAAGAAACTTGAATTTTGCTTATCGGTTGGTTAATTTTGTTTGTATGGGCCCATCCTTTGGCTCATGGTAACTGCTGCCTGCCCTTCCTCCCCTGCATTGAAAACTGTGTGAGTGGAGAGTGGGAAGAAGGGAAGGAGGTCCTCATATGGAGTCACACACTTATTGAGCAGTGCTGGAGATTGGGGAATGGGCCAAGTAAATTCCTTCTTTGGTTGCTTCTGTCAACCTTCATCTTCATTTATTGAGTTTTATGTTAGAATAACTGTGGATTTCATTAATTAGACTGTGAAACTTACCATATTTCAATTCTGATAATATTCGTCCATAGCTGCAACGTGCTTGTCCGTTCTGTAGGCCTGCTTGTTAAAAGAGTTGGCACTGCCGCACTGGGGTGAAAAGAATTTTTTTTTTTTTTTCAAAGAGTTAAAAAAACTATCATTTTAGGTGCACATATTGGATTTCTTGCTTCTCATTTATTATTTTTTTCTTTTTTCTTTCTTCTTTTATAGGTTCAATCCCCTTTTGCACCTTCTGATAAGATTGGGATTAAATCTGTTCAGAGGGAAGCAGAAGAAATAGTTCCCATGAAACAAATGAAAATGGATTGGGTTCCATATATTCCTCTAGAGAACCGGTATGTAACCTTGATCATTTTGCTTAGCAATTAGTAATTTCATGGAGTGTTTCTCTGCCCAAACTTGATCTTCTCACCAGATATTTTTTGTCATTGTGATCTAATCCTTTAACAGAGACAGTCAAGTTGACAGATTGAAATCTCAAATATTTGTTTTGGCTTGCAGTCAGAGAAGGTGCCCCTCTCAATGCCCTCCTCTACTTCTTTTTCTGCTTTGTTTTTAATGATGGATATTAATGACATTGAATTGGATCCTGATTAACAAATGATTCATATTATCTGAATTCTGGTGCTTTAGAACCACATCCCATAAATCCATTTGTAAGTTTTGTAAGAGGGAACTTCTTGTTGGCTGCATGTTTCTGAATATTGTCATGCATGTTGTTGTCTGGCAATGAGTTCTTGCTATTTGATTTTACAAATGGAAACTTTTAGAAGATACTGAGAGATCAGGATTCAATGTTGCAAAATAATAAATGCATGATAAAGGGCCAGTACTTCTGTTTCTATAGCAAGGATCTTTTCAATGGTATGCACAAAAATTATGGGCAGTGTAGCATTTGACAATTGTTTCAGCCCTTCTGTTTCTTTCACTTCTGTGCTATTAGACTTCAATAAAGTACCCTTTTTATCCAAGCTATTATGCACCACCTAGTGTTGAATGTGTTGCACATTGCATATCATGCATACTAACACCATATAGGAATGTAATATGGTGTAGAATAACTTTTACTGATATATCTTTTATTTCACAGATCTTATGATAGTATGCTCATTCTGCATTAGTGCTATCATGCTTTCTTATGCTTATGATTTCCTTGCAGGGCTGCTTTGAAACACTTGAAGATAGACCGTGTTAAAAAATACGAGTATTGCCTGCCTTGTGAGTTTTTGAAGCAATTTTCACATGTTTACATTGTTGCACTTCACTTGTACTTAGATCAAGAGAAAGGCTGAAATAGCTTTGTCTTGAATTGCATGCTATTGGCATTTTACAACTATATAAGTTTTTAAAATGATTAAGTCTTTTGACAGATTTTTACAATCCCTTGAAGGAAGATGAACTTGATCAAAGCACCGAGGTTCAAATAATATTTCCAACTGGAGCAAACCCGGTAAGGCTGTAGTGTGAAAGAGAAAAGAAATGACAAAAAGCTGTAATTTTTGTATGTAGGTTGATCTTTTCTTGGGAAAGCATAGTTTGTACTGTTAAATTGAGTGGACTGAGGTTCAGTATAGGTGGGATGTTGGGGCTGCTTCACTTGATAATTATGTAAATTGACCTTCCTATTACTGGTCCTACAGGTGTTCTGTGAGTTTGATTGGGAGATGGATGAACTTGAGGTATGATGTCTATTTTTTTTGGCTTGTGCCTTTGTTTAACATTGATCAATTCTTCTGCGACAACTTCATACATGACTTTTTTTGGCAAACTATATCCCCAGATGTATTGTAAGCCAAAGGCGACAGCATTTGGTTCTGGGGAAAATAGGTTTAAGCATATGGGTGTGTTAGTCTCCTGCTAGAGAGACTTTTAAGTTTTGTGAAATTCTTCTAATCCTTCTGTGGTCTACTGCAACTTTGAATATGCTGCAAAGTGATAGACAAATGCGTTTACTTTTCTATGGTAAATCTTAAGTATTTCTGGAGGGGCTTCCTAGACACAGTAGTATTGGGAATAAGTTCTATAATGTTTTTACTTCACTCTGTTGAAGTTGCTCTCCACCAACTGCCTCTATCAATCTTTAGGACTTCACTATGGAGCTGATCAAGGCAGAGGCTTTAGCTGAAGATCAAAAGGATGCCTTTAAGGTGAAATTCAATAAAACTTATTTAAATGACCTGCGATTCCCCCTTGTTTTCAAGTCATAAGATGTTGGAAAGTTTTGCTCTAACAGGATTTTGTCAAAGAGAAAGTTCGAGAAGCAAAGAAAGCTAATCGAGAGGTACCGTGTTGCAGATACATGTTGTACACTTTGCTTTAATTCCAGTGCATAAGATAGATATGTTAAACAGCTTTCTAATAGACTTGATTTGTGTAGGCAAGGGAGGCCAGAAAGAAGGCCTTGGAAGAGATGAATGAGGAAACTAGAAGGGCATATGAGAATATGAGGTTTTACAAATTCTATCCTGTGCCAACACCAGATACACCTGATGTAACAAAGGTTAAGGTAAACTATTGGATGCTACTTCTTTTGTTTCTGCTTCGTATGGGTACTGCTACAATCTTCAGTAATGAATTGTTTGAAGCACCATTGGTTTATGACTGCTAATTGCTTGCTGCAAAGAAGCTATTTTCTCAATGGAATTCATGGATAGTCTGGGAGGGCATATCAAATGTCTTAAGCACATAATGTTCTCTTTTAAATCTAAGTATGATATATTGAGTTAGTAGCCACTTCATAAGTGTCCAAATTGTAAGAGGAAACATGGCA
>JAIRCJ010000720.1:0-12589 GCA_020883675.1 Bruguiera gymnorhiza | reverse complement strand
TATTTATAATATTCATCCACTAAAATGTATTTTATGCAATTGAGTCCATTACTTGTATTTTTGTTCAATTATACTTATTCAATATTGTATCTTGCTCACCAATCAAATCAAACGACATTAACAACAAATTTAAAAATCAAAGATATTGCATTTTGCAATTTTTAGAATTTTAAAATCTGCTAGTGATAAATAAATTTTCAATAATCTATAGAATTTAATTTTTGCAATTTTCTAAATTGTCTCCTTTGCCTCAATGGAATTTGAAAATGATTTATAGAATTCTTGTCTTTAGACAAATTATTTAAGAAAAAGGAAAAGTAATGGACTCAAATAACATGGTTCCCCACTCCATCTAGGGATATATGCTTTATAAAACCTTGAAACTTGACATTGCTACTTATAATATTCTTCTACTAAAGTGTCTTTTATGCAATTGAGTCCATTACTTGTATTTTTTGTTCAATTAACATATTCACATTATTGTATTTTTAGAATTTAAATTTTGCTAGGCATAAATAAATTGTCAATATTTTGTTGAAATATAAATTTTGAAATTTTCTAATTGTCTCCTTTGCCTCAATGCAATTTGAAATGATTTATAGAATACTTGTCTTCGAACAAATTACTAAACAAAAAGCAAAAACAATTGAC
Organism: Bruguiera gymnorhiza; assembly: GCA_020883675.1. Taxonomy (NCBI): domain Eukaryota; kingdom Viridiplantae; phylum Streptophyta; class Magnoliopsida; order Malpighiales; family Rhizophoraceae; genus Bruguiera; species Bruguiera gymnorhiza. The sequence continues at coordinate 11,938 of JAIRCJ010000720.1, read as the reverse complement.
TCTAATAAGAAGGTTCCCTACCCCATCTTGATATATGTTTAACACAACATTGAAACTTGGGATTGCTAGTTATAATATTTATCCACTAAAGTATATTATATACAATTGAGTCCATTAGCTTGTATTCTGTTCAACTAACATATTCAAATGTTATATTTTTTCTCACCAATCAAATTAAACGACATTAACACTAATTTAAAAAATCAAATACTGCATTTTTGAACTTTTTAGAATTTTAAAATCTGCTAAGTATAATGCTAGTTTGTGTAATAAAATCTGTTGAATTTTAAATTTTTGCCCTCAATACAATTTGTAATGATTTAAATAATTGTTGTCTTCAAACAATTACTTAAGAAGAAGCAAAAGCAATTGGCTCTAATAAGAAGGTTCCTCTCCCCCATTTAGGATATGTGCTTATACTATTGCTTACACAACAACATTGAAACTTGGGATATACTATTTATATTAATATTCATCCACTAAAGTGTATTTTATGCAATTGAGTCCATTTACTTGTATCGTTTGTTTTCAATTAACTTAATCAAATATTGTATTTGCTTGCTCACCAATCAAATCAAACGACATTAACAACAAAATTAAAAATCAAAAGATTGCATTTTTGCAATTTTTAGAATTTTAAAAATCTGCTAGTGATAAATAAAATTTCAATAATCTATAGAATTTAAATTTTGCAATTTTCTTAATTATTCCTTTGCCCGATCAAATGATTTGAAATGATTTATAGAATTCTTGTCTTTAGACAAATTATTTAAGAAAAAGGAAAAGTAATGGACTCAAATAAGATGCCCCCACTCCCATCTACGCATATATGTTTTATACAACCTTGAAACTTGAGATTGCTATTTATAATATTCTTCCACTAAAGTGTCTTTTATGCAATTGAGTCCATTACTTGTATTTTTGTTCAATTAACATATTCAATTATTGTATTTTTAAAATTTGCTAGGCATAAATAAATTGTCAATATTCTGTTAAATTTAAATTTTGAAATTTTCTTAATTGTCTCCTTTACCTCAATGCAATTTGAAATGATTTATAGAATACTTATCTTCAAACAAATTACTAAAGAAAAAGGAAAAGCAATTGACTCTAATAAAAGGTTCCCCACTCCATCTAAGATATATGTTAACACAACATTGAAACTTGGGATTGCTAGTTATATAATATTTATCCACTAAAGTATATTTTATACATTAAGTCCATTAGCTGTACTTTTGTTCAACTAACAATATTCAAATGTTATATTTTTCTCACCAATCAAATTAAATGACATTACAATAAATTAAAAATTAAAATACTGCTTTTAGCAATTTTTAGAATTTTAAAATCTATTAAAGATAAATGCATTATCAATAATCTGTTGAATTTAAATTTTGTAATTTTCTTAATTATCATGTTTCCTCAATGTAATTTGTAAGGATTTATATAATTCTTGTCTTCAAACAATTACTTAAGAAAAAAGAAAAGCAATTGGCTCTAATAAAAAGGTTCTCTCTCCCATCTAGGGATATGTGCTTAACACAACATTGAAACTTGGGATTATATTTATAATATTCATCCACTAAAGTGTATTTATGCAATTGAGTCCATTACTTGTATTTTGTTCAATTAACTTATTCAAATATTGTATCTTGCTCACCAATCAAATCAGACGACATTAACAACAAATTTAAAAATCAAAATATTGCATTTTTGCAATTTTTAGAATTTTAAAAGCTACTAGTGATAAATAAATTTTCATAATCTGTAGAATTTAAATTTTGCGATTTTCTAAATTGTCCTATGCCTCAATGGAATTTGAAATGGATTTAAGAATTATTGTCTTCAGACAAATTATTTAAGAAAAAGGAAAGTAATGGACTTAAATAACATGGTTCCCTACTCCCATCTAGGGATATATGCTTTACAAAACCTTGAAAACTTGACATTGCTACTTATAATATTCTTCTACTAAAGTGTCTTTTATGCAATGAGTCCATTAGTTGTATTTTGTTCAATTAACATATTCAAATATTGTATTTTTAGAATTTTAAATTTGCTAGGCATAAATAAATTCTCAATATTTTGTTGACTATAAATTTTGAAATTTTCTTAATTGTCTCTTTTGCCTCAATGCAATTTGAAATGATTTATAGAATACTTGTCTTCAAACAAATTACTAAAGAAAAAGGAAAAGCAATTGAATCTAATAAGAAGGTTCCCCACTCCCATCTAAGATATATGTTTAATACAACATTGAAATTTGGGATTGCTAGTTATAATATTTATCCACTAAAGTATATTTTATACAATTGAGTCCATTAGTTGTATTTTTGTTCAACTAACATATTCAAATGTTATATTTTTCTCGCCAATCAAATTAAACGATATTAACACTAAATTTAAAAATCAAAATATTGCAATTTTGCAACTTTGAGAATTTTAAAATTTGCTGAGAATAAACGTATTGTCAATAATCTGTTGAATATAAATTTTGCAATTTTCTTAATTATCACATTTGCCTCAATACAATTTGTAATGATTTATATAATTCTTATCTTCAAACAATTACTTAAGAAAAAGTAAAAGCAATGGACTGTAATAAGAAAATTATGCACTCCCATATAGAGATATATGCTTAACACAACATTGAAACTTTGGTTTGCTATTTATAATATTCATCCACTAAAGTGTATTTTATGCAATTGAGTCCATTACTTGTATTTTTGTTCAATTAACTTACTCAAATATTGTATTTTTCTCACCAATCAAATCAAATGGCATGAACAACAAATTTAAAATTCAAAATATTACATTTTTGCAATTTTTAGAATTTTAAAATCTGCTAGAGATAAATAAATTGTCAATAATCTGTAGAATTTAAATTTTGCAATTTTCTTAATTGTCTCCTTTGCCTTAATACAATTTGAAATGATTTGTAGAATTCTTGTCTTTACTTAGGAAAAAGGAAAAGCAATGGACTCTAATAAGATGGTTCCCCACTCCCATCTAGAGATACATGTTTTACACAATTTTGAAACTTGAGATCGCTATTTCTAATATTCTTCCACTAAAGTGTTTTTTATGCAATTGAGTCCATTACTTGTATTTTTGTTCAATTAACATATTCAAATATTGTATTTTTAGAATTTTAAAATTTGCTAGGCATAAATAAATTGTCAATATTCTGTTAAATTTAAAATTTGAAATTTCTTAATTGTCTCCTTTGCCTTAATGCAATTTGAAATGATTTATAGAATACTTGTCTTTAAACAAATTATTAAAAAAGAAGTAAAAGCAATTGACTCTAATAAGATGGTTCCCCCCTCCTATCTAAGATATATGTTTAACACAACATTGAAACTTGGAATTGTTAGTTATAATATTTATCCATTAAAACATATTTTATATAATTGAGTCCATTAGTTGTATTTTTGTTCAACTAACATATTCAAATGTTATATTTTTCTCACCAATCAAATTAAACCACATTAACAATAAATTTAAAAACAAAATACTGCATTTTTGCAATTTTTAGAATTTTAAAATTTGCTAAGGATAAATGTTTTGTCAATAATCTGTTGTATTTAAATTTTGCAATTTTCTTAATTATCACATTTTCCTGAATGCAATTTGTAAGGATTTATATAATTCTTGTCTTCAAACAATTATTTAAGAAAAAGCAAAAGCAATTGGCTCTAATAAGAAGGTTCCTCTCTCCCATCTAGGGATATGTGCTTAACACAACATTGAAACTTGGGATTGTGATTTATAATATTCATCCATGAAAGTGTATTTTATGCAATTCAGTCCATTACTTATATTTTTGTTCAATTAACTTATTCAAATATTCTATTTTTCTCACCAATCAAATCAAACGACATTAACAACAAATTTGAAAATCAAAAATATTGCATTTTTGCAACTTTTAGAATTTTAAAATCTGTTTGGGATAAACAAATTGTCAATAATCTGTTGAATTTAAATTTTGCAATTTTCTAAATTGTCTCCTTTGCCTCAATGGAATTTGAAATGATTTATAGAATTGTTGTCTTCAGACAAATTATTTAAGAAAAAGGAAAAGTAATGGACTCAAATAAGATGGTTCCCTACTCCCATATAGGGATATATTCTTTACAAAACCTTGAAACTTGACATTGCTATTTATAATATTCTTCCACTAAAGTGTCTTTTGTGCAATTGAGTCCATTACTTGTATTTTTGTTCAATTAACATATTCAATTATTGTATTTTTAGAATTTTAAATTTTTCTAGGCATAAATAAATTGTCAATATTTTGTTAAATTTAAATTTTGAAATTTTCTTAATTGTCTCCTTTGCTGCAATGCAATTTGAAATGATTTATAGAATACTTGTCTTCAAACAAATTACTAAAGAAAAAGGAAAAGCAATTGACTCTAATAAAAAAGTTCCCCACTCCCATCTAAGATATATGTTTAACACAACATTGAAATTTGGGATTGCTAATTATAATATTTATCCACTAAAGTATATTTTATATAATTGAGTCCATTAGTTGTACTTTTGTTAAACTAACATATTGAAATGTTATATTTTTCTCACCAATCAAATTAAGCAACATTAACAATAAATTTAAAAATCAAAATATTGCATTTTTGCAATTTTTAGAATTTTAAAATCTACTAGGGTTAAATGAATTGTCAGTACTCTATTAAATTTAACTTTTGCAATTTTCTTAATTGTCTCCGTTGCCTCAATGGAATTTGAAATGATTTATAGAATTCTTGTCTTCAGACAAATTACTTAAGAAAAAGGAAAAGCAATGGATTCTAATAAGGTGGTTCCCCACTCCTATTTAACGATATATGCTTCACACAACCTTAAAACTTGAGATTTCTATTTATAATATTCATCCACTAAAGTGTCTTTTATGTAATTGAGTCCATTACTTGTATTTTTGTTCAATTAACATATTCAAATATTATTTTTTTACATATTATATTTTCTCACCAATTCAATCAAACGACCTTAACAATAAACTTAAAAATCAAAATATTTCAATTTTGCAATTTTTCAAATTTTAAAATCTGCTAGGGATAAGTAAATTGTCAATAGTCTATTGAATTTAAATTTTGCAATTTTTTAAATTGTCTCCTTTGTCTCAATGCAATTTGAAATGATTTATATAATCTTTATGCAAATTACTTAAAAAAAAAGCAAAAGCAATGTACTATAAAATGAAGGTTCTGCACTCCTATTTAGGGATATATGCTTAACATAATATTGAAGCTTAGAATTCCTATTTATAATATTCATCCACTAAAGTGTATTTTTTGCAATTGAGTCCATTACTTGTGTTTTTGTTCAATTAACATATTCAAATATTATATTTCTCTCACCAATCAAATCAAATGACTTTAACAATAAATGTAAAAATCAAAATATTGCATTTTTGCAATTTTTAGAATTTTAAATCTGCTAGGGTTAAATGAATTGTCAATACTCTGTTAAATTTAACTTTTTCAATTTTCTTAATTATCTCTTTTGCCTCAATGGAATTTGAAATGATTTATAGAATTCTTGTCTTCAAACAAATTACTTAAGAAAAAGAAAAAGTAATGGACTCAAATAAGATGGTTCCCTACTCTCATTTAGGGAGATATGCTTAACATAACCTTGAAACTTGAGATTGCTATTTATAATATTCATCCACTAAAGTGTATTTTATGCAATTGAGTCCATTACTTGTATTTTTGTTCAATTAACATATTGAAAAAGTATATTTTCACATATTATATTTTTCCTATGAATTAAATCAAACGACATTAACAAGAAATTTAAAAATCAACATATTGCATTTTTGCAATATTTTGAATTTTAAAATCTGTTAGAGATAAATGAATTGTCAGTACTCTATTGAATTTAACTTTTGCAATTTTCTGAATTGTCTCCTTTGCCTCAACGCAATTTGAAATGATTTATATAATCTTTAGGTAAATTACTTAAGAAAAAGCAAAAACGATCGACTATAATAAGAATGTTCTGCACTCCCATCTAAGGATATATGCTTAACACAACATTGAAACTCGAGATTGCTATTTATAATATTCATCCTCTAAAGTGTATTTTATGCAATCGAGTCCATTAACTTATTTCAGTATTGTATTTTTCCCACCAATCAAAGCAAACGACATTAACAACAAATTTCATAATCAAAATATTGTATTTTTGCAATTTTTAGAATTTTAAAATCTGCTAAGGATAAACAAATTGTCAATAATCTGTTGAATTTAAATTTTGCAATTTTCTTAATTGTTTCCTCTACCTTAATGCAATTTGAAATGATTTATAGAATCGTTGTCTTCAGACAAATTACTTAAGAAAAAGGAAAACTAATGGACTCTAATAAGATGGTTCCGCACTCCCATATAGGGATATATAATTCACACAAATTTGAAACTTGAGATTGATATTTATAATATTCATCCCCTAAAGTGTCTTTTATGCAATTGAGTCCATTACTTGTATTTTTGTACAATTAACTTATTCAAATATTGTATTTTTCTCATTAATCAAATTAAGGGAGATTAACAGTAGATTTAAAAATCAAAATATTGCATTTTTACAATTTTTAGAATTTTAAAATCTGCTAGGGATAAATGAATTGCCAATACTCTATTGAATTTAACTTTTGAAATTTTCTGAATTCTCTCCTTTGCCTCAATGTAATTTGAAATGATTTATATAATATTCAGGCAAATTTCTTAAGAAAAAGCAAAAGCAATGAATTGTAATAAGAAGGTTATGCACTCCCATCTAGGGAAATATCCTTAACACAACATTGAAATTTGGGATTGTTTTTATAATATTCATCCACTAAAGTGTATTTTATGCAATTGAGTCCATTAACTTATTTCAATATTGTATTTTTCCCACCAATCAAATCAAACGACATTAACAACAAATTTCACAATCAAAATATTGTATTTTTGCAATTTTTAGAATTTTAAAATCTGCTAGGGATAAACAAATTGTCAATAATCTGTTGAATTTAAATTTTGCAATTTTCTTAATTGTTTACTCTGCCTCAATGCAATTTGAAATGATTTATAGAATCGTTGTCTTCAGACAAATTACTTAAGAAAAAGGAAAACTAATGGACTCTAATAAGATGGTTCCGCACTCCCATATAGGGATATATGCTTTACACAAATTTGAAACTTGAGATTGATATTTATAATATTCATCCACTAAAGTTTCTTTTATGCAATTGAGTCCATTACTTGTATTTTTGTTCAATTAACATATTCAAATATTATAGTTTTCACATTTTATATTTTTCTCACCAACTAAATCAAACGATATTAATAATAAATTTAAAAATCAAAATATTTCAATTTTGCAATTTTTAGAATTTTAAATTCTGCTAGGGATAAATCAATTGTCAATACTCTCTTGAATTTAAATTTTGCAATATTATGAATTGTCTCCTTTGTCTCAACGCAATTTGAAATGATTTATATAATTTTCAGGCAAATTACTTAAGAAAAAGCAAAAGCAATGGACTGCAACAAGAAGGTTCTGCACTCCTATTTAGGGATATATGCTTATCACAACATTAAAAGTTGGGATTGTTATTTATAATATTCATCCACTAACGTGCATTTTATGCAATTGAGTCCATTACTTGTATTTTTGTTCAATTAACTTCTTAAAATATTGCATTTTTCCCACCAATCAAATCTAACGACATTAACAACAAATTTAAAAATCAAATATTGCATTTTTGCAATTTTTAGAATTTTAAAATATATTAGGAATAAATAAATTGTCAATAATCTACAGAATTATAGTTTTGCAATTTTCTTATTTGTCTCCTTTGCCTCAATGCAATTTGAAATGATTGATAGAATTATTGTCTTCAGACAAATTTTTTAAGAAAAAAGGAAAAGCAATGGAGTCAAATAAAATGGTTCCCCACTCCCATCTAGGGATATATGCTTCACACAACTTTGAAACTTGGGATTGCTATTGATAATATTCATCTATAAAAGTCTCTTTTATCCAATTGAGTCCATTACTTGGATTTTTGTTCAATTAACATATTCAATTATTATATTTTTTACATATTATGTTTTTCTCACCAATTGAATTAAATGACGTTAATAATAAATTTAAAAATCAATATATTTCACTTTTGCAATTTTTAGAATTTTAAAATCTAACTAGGGATAAATGAATTGCCAAAACTCTGTTGATTTTAAATTTTCCAAATTTCTGAATTGTCTACTTTGCCTTAACGCAATTTGAAATAATTTATATAATCTTCAGGCAAATTACTTAAGAAAAAGCAAAAGCAATAGACTGTAATAAGAAGGTTCTGCACCCTCATCTAGGGATATATGCATAACACAACATTGAATCTTAGGATTTCAAGTTATAATATTCATCCACTAAAGTGTATTTTATGCAATTGGGTCCATTACTTGTATTTTTGTTCAATTAACATATTCAAATATTATATTTTTCACATTTTATGTTCTTCTCACTAATTAAATCAAACGACATTGACAATAAATTTAAAAATCAAAATATATCAATTTTGCAATTTTTAGAAATTTAAAATCTATTAGGGATAAATGAATTGTCAATACTCTGTTGAATTTAAATTTTGAAAGTTTTTGAATTGTCTCCTTTGCCTCAACGCAATTTGAAATGATTTGTATAATCTTCAGGCAAATTACTTAAGAAAAAGCAAAAGCAATGGACTATAATAAGAAGGTTTTGCACTCCCATCTTGGGATATATGCTTAACACAACATTGAAACTTAGGATTGCTATTTACAATATTCATCTACTAACGTGCATTTTATGCAATTGAGTCCATTACTTGTATTTTTGTTCATTTAACTTGTTAAAATATTGCATTTTTCTCACCAATCAAATCTAATGACATTGACAACAAATTTAAAAATCAAAATATTGCATTTTTGCAATTTTTAGAATTTTAAAATCTACTAGGGATAAATAAATTGTCAATAATCTGCAAAATTATAATTTTGCAATTTTCTTAATTTTCTCCTTTGCCTCAATGCAGTTTGAAAAGATGGTTCCCCACTCCCATCTAGGGATAAATGAATTGTTAATACTTTGTTGAATTTAAATTTTGCAATTTTCTAAATTGTCTCCTTTGCTTCAAGGCAATTTGAAATAATTTAGTATAATCTTCAAGCAAATTACTTAAGAAAAAACAAGAGCAATGGATTGTAAATAAGAAGGTTCTACACTCCCATCTAGGGATATATTTAACACAACATTGAAACTTGGGATTGTTGCTTATATATTCATCCACTAAAGTGTATTTTATGCAATTGAGTCCATTACTTGTAATTTTGTTCAATTAAGATATTCAAATATTGTATTTTTCTCACCAATCAAATCAAACAAACATTAACAATAATTTAAAAATCAAAATATTGCATTTTTGCAATTTTTAGAATTTTAAAATCTACTAGGGATAAATGAATTGTCAATACTCTACTGAATTGAAATTTTGCAATTTTCTTAATTGTCTCCTTTGCCTCAATGCAATTTGAAATGATTTATAGAATTCTTGTCTTCAGACAAATTACTTAAAAAAAGGAAAAGCAATGGACTCTAATAAGATGGTTCCCTACCCCATCTAGGGATATATGCTTAACACAACTTGAAACTTGAGATTGCTATTTATAATATTCATCACTAAAGTGTTTTTATGCAATTGAGTCCATTACTTGTATTTTTGTTCAATTAACATATTCAAATATTATATTTTTCACATATTATATTTTTTCACCAATTAAATCAAACATTAACAATAAATTTAAAAATCAAAATATTTCAATTTGCAATTTTTAGAATTTTAAAATCTATTAGGATAAATGAATTGTCAATACTCTGTTGAATTTAAATTTGCAATTTCTGAATTGTCTCCTTTGCCTCAACGCAATTTGAAATGATTTATATAATCTTTCAGGCAAATTACTTAGAAAAAGCAAAAGCAATGGACTGTAATAAGAAGGTTCTGCACTCCATCTAGGGATATATGCTTAACACAACATTGAAACTTGGATTGCTATTTATAATATTCATCCACTAAAGTGTATTTTATGCAATTGAGTCCATTACTTGTAATTTTGTTCAATTAAGATATTCAAATATTGTATTTTTCTCACCAATCAAATCAAACGACATTAACAATAAATTTAAAAATCAAAATATTGCATTTTGCAATTTTTAGAATTTTAAAATCTGCTAGGGATAAATGAATTGTCAATACTCTGTTGAATTTTAATTTTTGCAATTTTCTAAATTGTCTCCTTTGCCTCAACGCAATTTGAAATGATTTATATAATCTTCAGGCAATTACTTAAGAAAAAGCAAAAGCAATGGACTGTAATAAGAAGTTCTGCACTCCCATCTAGAGATATATGCTTAACACAACATTGAAACTTGGGATTGCTATTTATAAATTCATCCACTAAAGTGTATTTATGCAATTGAGTCCATTACTTGTATATTTTTGTTCAATTAAACTTATTCAATATTGTATATTTTCTCACCAATCAAATCAAACGACATTAACAATAAATTTAAAAATCAAAATATTGCATTTTTGCAATTTTTAGAATTTAAAATCTGCTAGGATAAATGAATTGTCAATACTCTATTGAATTAAATTTTGCAATTTTCTAAATTGTCTCCTTTGCCTCAGCAATTTGAAATGATTTATATAATCTTCAAGCAAATTACTTAAGAAAAAAGCAAAAGCAATGGATTGTAATAAGAAAGTTCTGCACTCCCATCTAGGGATATATGCTTAACACAACATTGAAATTTGGATTGCTATTTATAATATTCATCCACTAAAGTGTATTTTATGCAATTGAGTCCATTACTTGTATTTTTGTTCAATTAACATATTCAAATATTGATTTTCTCACCAATCAAATCAAACGACATTAACAATAATTTAAAAATCAAAATATTGTCATTTTTGCAATTTTTAGAATTTAAAATCTGCTAAGATAAATGAATTGTCAATACTCTGTTGAATTTAAATTTGCAATTTTCTGAATTGTCTCCTTTGCCTCAATGCAATTTGAAATGATTTATATAATCTTCAGGCAAATTACTTAAGAAAAAGCAAAAGCAATGGACTGTAATAAGAAGGTTCTGCACTCCCATCTAGGGATATATGCTTAACACAACATTGAAACTTGGATTGCTATTTATAATATTCATCCACTAAAGTGTATTTTATGCAATGAGTCCATTACTTGTATTTTTGTTCAATTAACTTATTTCAAATATTGTATTTTTCTCACCAATCAAATCAACACATTAACAATAAATTTAAAAATCAAAATATTGCATTTTTGCAATTTTTAGAATTTTAAAATCTGCTAGGGATAAATGAATTGTCAATACTCTGTTGAATTTAAATTTTGCAATTTTCTTAATTGTCTCCTTTGCCTCAACGCAATTTGAAATGATTTATAGAATTCTTGTCTTCAGAAAATACTTAAGAAAAAGCAAAAGCAATGGACTCTAATAAGAAGGTTCTGCACTCCCATCTAGGGATATATGCTTAACACAACATTTGAAACTTGGATTGCTATTTATAATATTCATCACTAAAGTGTATTTTATGCAATTGAGTCCATTACTTGTATATTTTGTTCAATTAACTTATTCAAATATTATATTTTTCTCACCAATCAAATCAAACGACATTAACAATAAAATTAAAAATCAAAATATTGCATTTTTGCAATTTTTAGAATTTAAAATCTGTAGGGATAAATGAATTGTCAATAATCTATTGAATTTAAATTTTGCAATTTCTTAATTGTCTCCTTTGCCTCAATGCAATTTGAAATGATTTATATAATTCTTCTTCAGACAAATTACTTAA